>PVIA01010871.1:0-48693 GCA_004024845.1 Tonatia bakeri | reverse complement strand
TGTACAGACTAACCTGGACTCTCTCCCTCTGAGCTCCAGCACAGGAGCAAGAGATTGAAAGTCACCAAAGACATACAGGGAGAAACTCAAGTGTCCAGCATCATGGCAAGAGCTGTGGAGCAGCTTTCTCCCAGCAGAAATGCTAGCAGAGGCCACTGTTCCTTTTCTGAATGCTCCTACCCCTCCCCCACACAGGGCTGCAGAACAGTAAGGCAGGTGCCATGTCTGAGACTCCACCAGGATGCTTCACACTGTATGCCTTGTCCTGGTGTATTGATGAGGTTCTGCACTACCCAGCTTTCAGGCCCACCCAAGTTGTTTCCATATACGTGACTTTTCTTGGCTCATGCTTCAGATTTTCCCAGATTCTCTCAAATAAATAGCCTCTGGCCTCAGCATGCCCTATGCCTATTGCTAAGTTGCCCTTGGCGCAGCATTAAGAGCAGCCAGCCTTGGCTCACATCTTGGACTCACTTGGACATCTCTAAACCCAGCACAAGTAGCAGCCAACTGCAGATCACTTTGTAGCTTATACCAGGTAGACCCAGTCAGCACACAGGTGGTAGCTGACCTTTGCCTTCACCTGTCAGGAGACCCCAGAGCCTGCACACCCAGTGGACAGCTACAGACCACAGTGGAGCACCACCAGAGAACCACCTCCATAAGCAACACACTCAAGGGACAATGCAGTGGGCACACTCAAGGGGCAGACTCAGCTCCCTGCAGAAGTAAGTCCTCCTCTGTGGAGTGGGTCCCTGCACAGCTGATCCTCCAAAGTGGTCAGAGGTTGGTGTCAGTGGTCACAGCCAATCTTTGCAACTGACTAGTCTGGATAAATTCTTCTCATTGGTCTGACAAATCAATTAAGACTTTCCTACAAGAGGAAGGTATACTCAGGCTACACAGTGATTGAACCTCCACCTACTGGACCCTATGGGGTGATAGGGTAGGCTGTACCACGAGACCCTATGGCACATTTACTACATTAGGCTATTCTACCAAGCCAGGGAGTCATCGCAGCTCTACATAATACATAGAAGCAAGCACAGGGAAGTGGACAAAATCAGGAGACACAGAAACCTGGCCCAAATGAAAGAACACATCAAAACTCCAGAAAAAGAACTAAACAAGATGGAGACCAGTAATCCACTAGAGGCAAGGTTCAAATCACTAGTTATAAGGATGCTCAATGAACATAGAGGGAGAATAGGTGAAATTAGAACTTCAACAGCATAAATAGGGCATGGACACCATAAAAAAGCACCAGGCAGAAATGAAGGATACACTAACTGAAAGAAAGAACAATTTATAGGATATCAAGAGTAGAGTACATAAAGCTGAGGACCAAATCAGTGATTTAGAATGTAAGGAGGCAAAAAATACCCAATTAGAACAACAAGAAGAAAAAAAATATTAAAAAATGAGGATAGTGTAAGGAGCCTCTGGGACAACTTCCAGCATACCAACATTTGCATCATGAGAGTGCCCGAAGGAGAACCGAGAGAGCAAGAAACTAGAAACCTATTTGAAAAACTATGGACAGAAAAGTTCCCTAACTTAGTGGAGGAAATAGACATACAAGTCCATGATTTGCAAAGAGTCTCAAACAAGATGGACCCAAAGAGGCCCACAGCAGACACATCATAATGAAAACACCAAAGGTAAAAGACAAGCAGAGAATCTTAAAAGCAGCAAGAGAAAACACCATTAGTTACCTACAAGGGAGCTCCCATAAGACTGTCAGCTGATTTCTCAAAAAAAAAAAAAAAAAACTTTGCAGGCTAGAAGAGACTGGCAAGAAATATTCCTGGTGATAAAAGGCAAGGACCTACAGCCAAGATTCATCTACCCAGCAAGCTGTCTTTTAGAGTCAAAGGACAGATTAAAAAGCTTCCCAGACAAGGAAAAACTAAAGGAGATTATCATCACCAAACCAGTATTATATGAAATGTTAAAGGGTCTCCTTTAACAAGATGAAAATATGAGCAATAAAATGGCAACACATATATATGTATCAACAATTGACTTCAAAACAAAATGAATGAACAAGCAGAACAGAAACAGAATCACAGATACAGAGAATATTTTGACAGTCGCCAGATGTGAGGGATGTCAGGGTGATGGGAGAAAAAGGTAAAGGGATTAAGAAGTAGAAGTTGGGACTTCTGGCTAATGGAGGCATAGGTAGTTACAGTTTGCCTCCTCACACAACTAAAAGAAGGACAACAACAAATTTAAAAACAATAGATAACCAGAACTGCCAGAAAATTGAACTGTATGGAAGTCAGACAACCTAGGAGTTAAAGAAGAGATATTCATGCAGACCTATAGGAGGAGTGGAGATGGGCATCCAGGGTGGAGAGGACTGGCAGCAAGGCAGCAGCTGGAAGACCAGGCAAGGCAGTGGCTGGTGGAGTGGGCAGTCCCACATTTGTGTACAGATAAACTGAGAGGTACAAGTGGGGAGCAAGACAAACCACACCAGCCAGGATTCCAGCATGGGAAATAAAGTCTCAAAACCTCTGACTAAAAAAATCTTTGGGGGGTTGAGGCGGTGAGAGAAACTTCCAGCCTCATGGGAAAGTTTGTTGCAGAGACCCACAGGGTCCTAGAACATACACAAAACCACCCACCCTGGAATCAGCACCAGAAGAGCCCAATATGCTTGTGGGTAGTGGAGGAAGTGATTGAAAGCCAGTGGAGAGCTGAGAAAGTGGCATTGTTGTCTCTTGGACCCCTGCCCCACATACAGCGCCAGAGCCAAGCAACCTGGGTGCCCCGCCCTGGTGAATACTTAAGGCTCTGTCCCTTACTATGTAACAGGTATGCCAAGACAATATATATATATATATATATATATATATATATATATATATATATATATATTTATATTTATATTTATATATTTTTAATTTCTTTATTTATTGCCCAAAAGAAAGAATAGATCAAAGCTCCAGAAAAAATACAACTAAGCAATGAAGAGATAGCCAACCTTTCAGATGCACAGTTCAAATCACTGGTAATCAGAATGCCCACAGAAATGATTGAGTATGGTCTCAAAATAGAGGAAAAAGTGAAGTCTATGAAAAGTCAAATAAAGGAAAATGTACAGGGAATGAACAGTAAAGGGAAGAAAACCAGACTCAAATCAATGGTTTGGAGCAGAAGAAAGAAATAAACATTCAACTGGAACAGAATGAAGAAATAAGAATTCAAAAAAATGAGGAGAGGCCGAGGAACCCCAGGACAACTCTAAATATTCCAAAATCCAAATCATACGGGTGACAGAAGGAGAAGAGGAAGAGCAAGAAATTGAAACTTATTTGAAAGAATAATGAAAGAGAACTTCCCCAATCTGACAAAGGAAATAGACTCCCAGGAAGTCCAGGAAGCTCAGAGTCCAAAAAAAAATTGTATCCAAAGAGAAACACATCAAGGCACATTATAATTACATTATCCATGATTAAAGAGAGGGAGTGAATCTTAAAAGCAGCAAGAGAACAGGAGACAGTTACCTACAAAGGAATTCCCATCAGACTATCAGCTGATTTCTCAAAAGAAACCTTGCAAGCAAGCAGGAGCTGGAAAGAAGTATTTGAAGTCATGAAAAGCAAGGACCTATATCCAAGGTTACTCTATCCAGCAAAGCTATCATTTAGAATCGAAGGGCAAATTAAGTGCTTCCCAGACAATCTCAAGTTAAAGGAGTTCATCATCACCAACCCCTTATTACATGAAATGTTAAGCTGACTTATCTAAGAAAAAGAAGATAAAAGCTATGAACAGTAAAATGACAACAAACTCACAACTATCAACAACCAAACCTACAAAAAGAAAAACAGAAACAAAAATGAACTAAGCAAACAACTAGAAAAGGAACGTATTCACAGAAATAGAGATCACATGGAGGGTTATCAGCGGGGAAGGGGAGCAGGGATAATGGGTGAAAAGGTACAGGGAGTAAGAAGATAAATGGTAGATACAAAATAGGTGGGGGAAGGTTAAGAATAGTATGGGAAATGGAGAAGCCAAAGAACTTACATATATGACCCATGGACATTAACTAAAGTGGGGAAATATGGTGGAAGGGGGGTACAGGTCAGAGGGGAATAAAGGAGAGGGAAAAAATGGGACAACTATAATAGCATAATTGAGTCTGTCTGAAGAGTCCTTTCTCTTAGATAATCCTAGAAAATGGGACACGTGTAGAAATATCCTTTCCTATCATGTAACCCTTGAAAGCAAAGCCCCTATCTAATAGCTTTTGTATCCCCAGTGTCTAGAATAGTCCTGTCACTTAATAGGTTTTTAATTAGTGATAGATAAGTGAAAAGAAGGAATGAATGAGAGAGAAGGAGGAGTGAGGGGAAAAACTTATTAAAATGAACATTTTTAAATTAATTCAGTTAAATTCCTGCATTCACAACAATATAGATGTCAGAGGAAAGAGGCAGGGAAGAAAAGCTGGGATAGAGAGAAATGTAATCCATGTTTTGGGACACTGTCCAGAGTCCTCACACAGAGCTCTGTGGACAGTGCACACGGTGATGATCCCTCCCCTGAGCCTCCCCACAGCCCACCTCAGCCTGTACCTCTGCAGCTCCCTGCCTGGTTCAAGACATTGCAGGTCTATAGGAATGAGAAGGAGTTGGAGAGAGCAGAACAAGTGCTTAGCCATCATCTTACCTCCCATTCAGCTCCCAAGAAACTTAGGAAGAAAACAAGAGCAGCTAGACTCCTAGATAGTGAGTAGGATGACAGCTATGGGCGGGGGGGGGGGGGGGGGGGGGGGGGGGGGGGGGGGGGGGGGGGGGGGGGGGGGGGGGGGGGGGGGGGGGGGGGGGGGGGTGGCGCAGTTAAGGGGTAAAGGACAGAACAAAAAGGAAAAAGGACTCATGGACATGGACAACAGTGTGATGATTGTCAGGGGAACCAGGTAATAGTAATGGAAAAAAGACAATAAAAAATAAAAGTAAAATAAACAATAGCAGCTTCTTTCTGTTTCTACCCAAAGGCCAAGACCACCACATCAGTCAAACTCCCTCCTAGTCAACTCCCTGCCTTATCTCTGTCCTTGATCCTCTGACCCTCAGGCTATAATCCTCTACACAAATTTATTGTCAGCTTCTTTCAGCAAAGGCATCTGAACATTATGGCCTCGTAAATGTATACCCACAGGTGAAATTTCCTGATGCTCTCTGTACGATGAAGGCTATCAGACTGAGCCCCAAACAGCCTCAACTTTAGTTGCATTTCTTCTATGGCCACTTAATGGAGCTGATCCCTTATATTTTCCAGAGAATATGGCTCCCTGGGAGTATAACCAAGGCAGGATAATAAGTTAAAAAGTAGATGTGTGAGCTCAAAGTGGGTGTGGGGAATGAACATCTAATCTTGACCATATACCCATACACAGGGGTTACTCCTAAAACACTGGAGACTTGGGGAAAAGCTTTTTGTCCCATAATTAAGAGGTGAATAGCATGCAATACCCCTGGTAGATTCATCACATTATGTTTAAATTCACACTACAATCATATGATGAATACAAGTTATTTCCTGAGAGATGGTCTCTCTACCCTTTGACTGACGCCATAGGTCCCTAAACAGGCCAGGGGTCTCATTTGGGAGCTGCTAGTCTCTGAAACCAGAGGAGTAAGGTCAGATTGCCTAAAGCCCCAGTAGGTGTATCAGGTGGGAGCAATCCAATTAGCTATACTAGGTATTTTAGGAAAGCAGGAAGAAGACATAAATTAGAAGATAAATCAGCTAATTCAGAAATGTGGTGAATTAAATTGGAGTTTTTGAATATTGGATTATCAAAGCAGGAAGAGATCTCTGAAAAACCATCTAGATTAAAACACTCATTTGAAGAAGAGGAAATTGAGGTACAGAGAGTGGAGATGACCTGCCCAGATCTGACCCATCAATGAGTAGCATAAACTGATGTTAAGACTTGACACAGAGAGATCTGATCAGATCACTGGGGAGAAGTAGGGAGGGGCCATAAGTGGAGGCAATCGTACATTGCCTCCCATTCTAAAATGGGATTGTTTGAGAAGCTGAATGCCTCCAGAGTGCATAGAATTATGGGCTAGAAGATTTGAAATAAAAGAAGGGCTCTTGGTCTCCTGGATGGGCTGGCTCTGGGGCTCTCTCTCAGGCTTTCTTTCTCAAGGAGGCCTGTATGATCATACAGGCACTTTAATCATGCTGCAGCTGCCTGCATTTCCCAACAGATGGCATTTTGGATGGATTTTGGATGGGAATAAAGTCTGCACACAGCCTAGAGTTGGGCTGGTCTGACAGAGGGTGGCAGGGTTATTCTTTGGGTGTTCTATAGGGGACAACCTCTGAGGTAGAAGCCTGTCATTATTCCAAAATTGTGTAGCTTTTGTATCTTTTGTTGTTTTAGTTTGTAAACTAACCTTATAGAAATAAAATAATTAAGACTAACAGGCGGAAATGATAAGAGACCTCAGGTGTTAAAGTTTAGCCTTAATTGATAGGTTTAAGTGACTAATGCATGTGGAAAGCTGTTATTCCAAAATTGTGAAGCTTTGAATAAAGATTTCTTTCCTTTATCACCAAAACTTTGCCTCTGGAATTTTGCCTAGAGGGTGGTGGTGGGCAGCAGGACCCTGACTGCTGTTCAGTAACAGACTCAAATCTCTAGATTTTCCTTCTTTCACATCCCTCATAACCATTGGAATAAGGTTCTGTGAAAATGCTCCTTAAAAACAAGTGAAGCAGCAAGGAGGAGTAAAAGAGCACGGTCCAAACAAAAAGGCCCCAGCTGTCCAGATTCTTTGATTACTAAGCTGACTATAAGGGTCTTCTGTTCTTATCTCCAGTCTCCAGAGTTCCTCTCACAGCTCTTTGTGAAGAATATTTCCTTATCTCACAGGTAAAGAAACTCCTCAAACCCTCAAGTCAGCCATTTGAGATTCTTGGAGGCCCTATCCTTGCTGTCTTTTCCCATCCCACATCTCCACCTGTTAAAATCCCACTTACCACTCAAAGCCAACTCAAATGCCACTCCTTTCATGAATCTTTCTTTGATCCCTTGTCCCACACATACCCAAATATAAATTGCCTTTCCTCTTGTGGATGCTTAGGGTATATTTCTAACCTCTCCCATGATGTTTATTATACTATTCCTTATATGTAATTATTTACTAATGTTTATCTCCTCTCTCTTAGTAGTCCTTTTAGCCAATTCTGGATCCCCTCTGTAGTTCCTTGAATATGCTGGGTGATCCATAAAAGTTTGTTGAATGAATTGCTACAGAAAATGAATCCATCTTTCTGTTATAAGTTCAACCTATTTCCTCTTCAGTAGAGATGGAAGGTGGCTATGACCTATGGCTTCAGTGTATACCCACTCACTCTATTTCCTCCCTTTCCCTCCAGGAAGAAAATACAGCCAGTTACTCAAAATCAGGCCCTTTATTTAGGACAGAGGTAGAATCCATTGTTGTAGTGAAAGTGCCATCAGGGGCACTGAGCATGGGACAAAAGTTCAGTGCACCAGTCAGGCATCCCTGGAGAATAGTCCTCAAGTGTCCAATGGTGTTACTACAGGGCCCAGGCCTCAAAGGCAAAATAGCTTCAAGAGAGTAGAAAGATGAAGACTGAGGTGTCTTTGGGGAAGAGAAGTTCCAGGAGCATATAAAGGGCCAAAGCAACAAGGACATCCAGCAGGCACTCACAGCTTCTCACAGAGCCACTGTTCCAGCTTCTCAGAGCAGAGTGGTTTATGAGCCAACCTGATAATGGAAAGGAGACAGGGCAAGTTGGCTGACTGGACCTTAGCTCAAATTCTCACTTAGCTTTATCCCCAGGGGGCTGAGGTGGAACAGTATGGATGAAAATTATAGAAAGACATTCCTAAACTGATGAGCCACTAGTGGAGTAGGGTTCATTTTTAAAACTAAAAAAAAAAAAAAATCGTAGGGCTAGAAAAGGCGTACAGTGATACTAAGGGTTCACTTTAGGGTCTAGGACTATACAAGTAGAATTAGATGTCCAAGTCTAGGTGAAAAGAGGCTGAGTCTCAGCCTTATTAGGACAATTGCCAAACAGGAGTGAAGTGAGGGAGGCTTAAAACTTGGAAAACTGAGTCTCTTCAATGAGTGTTGATTTGGAGACTATATTCTAGATTAAATGACCAGAAGATAGAGAGGAAGGGAATGATGCTGGAGCTGAAGGAACGAGAAGAAGGAAGAGAAAGGAAACATAGAAAATGGGATAAGAATTCACCAGTAGTCAATTCCTTCACTATTCAGGATCTTCTTGGCACACATCATGTCATCAGTAAGGTCATCATCCAAAAACTCTGGCAGGGAACAAAATAAGAGAGCTAAGCATTACCCAGAAATGTAATGAGTTTTCCTCTTCCCAGGATCTAGTAGGTCTGGTTCTTCTCTGAACTGTTGCCTTCCTCCATAAGAAAGCCAACACAGTAATGCCTCCCCCTAGGTGAAGGGCATCTCTGGAGTAATTATCAACTTCATCAACAGACTTACTCTGAAAATGGAGGGTATCGGACTTCAAGACTCCCAGACAGCTCAGATTATCTACCCATGAACTTCAGGGGACTGTTTGGGGATTTGGTGATCATAATTAACTCTAGTAGCATCTTACTCAGTGGTCTCAATTCAAGTCCCACAGCTGATGTGGAGTCCAAGGCAATGAATCCAGAGATTATCCCAGGGGTGAGTTCCAGAAAAACAGAGAAATAGGGTACAAGAGGCTACTCACTCTCACAAGAGATGTTACAGATGTTCCTTGACTGATGTATATGTTTGTCCCTGCACCAAAGCTTATTATTGATCTGGAAGAGTCCATATTCTGTTCTGCCATTGTTATGGACTATGGTTTGTGTGTCATAAGCAGTCATATGAAATATGGTGCAGATCCCTGGGGAAAGAGGAGAAAGGTGTCACAGAGATGGCCTGGTGCAGCATAAATGAGCACCTGTGTTCCTAAAGAAAAAAAGGCTCTCCAGCAAATCCCCAAATATGGCAAAGCACAGAGTATTTTGATGAGATTTTAAAAAAGGTTCCAAAAAGATATGACATTGGGAAAAAAGAAAAGACAGGAGAATAAATGCATTAGAAGAGTAAACAGATTTCCCATCAAGATGGAGGCATAGGTAAACACACCTTGCCTCCACACACAGCTACAGGAAAAAATACAATCAGGCTACAAAACAAATATCACCCAGAATTGTCAGAAAATCCAGCTATGTAGAAGCCTGACAATCAAGGATTTAAAGAAGCCCCATTCATCCAGATGGGTAGGAGGGATGGAGACATGGAAAGGCATGGAGATGGAAAGGGCAGTCCCACATCCACATGTGGTAGATAAAAAATGGGAGGGATACCTCAGAAGTGAGGGATCCCAGCCCCAGTCCAGACCACTCAGCCCAGGATTCAGGTGCTATACAGATAAGTCCCCATAACTTCTGGCTGTAAAAACCAGTGGAGATAGGGGTGGCAGAAGAAACTGTGTCCTCTTAAAGGGCCCAAAATGAACTTAGGACTCATGCAGACCCACTCCCTCTGGTATTCAGCACCAGAGCAACAGCTGCAGGGGTACCAGTGGCATACAGGGAGAAAGTGAAGTGTGAGTGGGGAGACAGCTTCCTCCTGGGCAAAACTCCAGAGTCCAGGCAGCAACATTATCCCCTCTGTGAGCCCTCCCCTGACACAGCAACAGAGTGGTGACACAGGTTGCCCCGCCCTGGCGATTACCTAAGGCTCTACCCTAAAACTTAAAAAATACACTAAGACAGGGAGTCAAAGCAGCTCTACCTAATACAAAGAAACAAACACAAGGAAGTTGCCAAAATGAGGAGACAAAGAAATATGGCCCAAATGAAAGAACAGAACAAAACTCCAAAAAAAAAAAGAACTAAATTAAATGGAGATAAGCAACCTATCAGATGCACAGTTCAAAACACTGGTCATCAGGATGCTCCAGGAACTCATTGGGTACTTTATTGACATAAAAAAAAAAACAGGCAGAAATGAAGGTCACATTAAGTGAAACAAAAAAATATCTACAGGGAATCAACAGTGGAGAGGATGAACCAGAGAATCAAATCAACAGTTTGGAACACAAGGAAAGAAAAATCATTCAATCAGAACAGCAGGAAGAAAAAAATGAGGATAGAGTTAGGAATATCTGGGGCAAATTTAAATGTATTTACATTCAACTCATAGGGGTGTCAGAAGGAGAATAGGAAGAGCAAGAAATCGGAAACTTATTTGAAGAAATAATGAAAGAAAATTTCCCTAATTTGGTGAAAGAAATAGATGTACGAGTTCAGGAAGCACAGAGAGTCCCAAACAAGATGGACCCAAAGAGTGACACACCAAGACACATCATAATTAAAATACCAAAGGTTAAAGACAAAGAGAAAATCTTAAAAGCATCAAGAGAAAAGCAGAGAGTTACCTACAGAGGGGTTCCCATAAGACTGTCAGATGATTTCTCAAAAGAAACTCTGCAGACTAGAAGAGACTGGAAAAAAAGTGCTCAAAGCAATGAAAAGCAAGGACCTACAATCTAGATTATTCTATCCAGCAAAGCTAGCATTGAGAATTGAAAGGAAGATAAAGTGCTTCCCAGACAAGGTAAAACTAAAGGAGTTCATCATCACCAAGCCATTATTATAAGAAATGCTAAAGGGAATTATATAAGAAAAGAAGAAGATCAAAACAATGAACATTAAAGTGGCAATAAATTCACAAATCTCAATAATTGGATTCAAATAACAAAATAAGCAAACAAGCAGAACAGGAACAGAATCATAGATAGGCAGATCATTAGGAGGGTTATCGGTTAGGAGGGGTAACAGGAAAAATGGGGGTATATTTGCAGGGATTAAGAATCACAAATTGCTAGGTACAAAATAGACAGGGGGATGATAAGAACAGTATAGGTAATGGAGTAGCCAAAGAACCTATACGCATGACCCATGGACATGAATTATAGGGGGGAATGCTAGAGGGAATGGGGGTACCAGGTAGAGGGGGGCAAAGGGAAAATAATTGGGACAACTGCAATAGCATAATTAATAAAATATATTGAAAAAGAGTAAACAGATAAACAGAGAAGGTAAGAGGATTATTGGATAATCCAATGAAAGTGGAGACAAAAGTGGGAGGAAAAAGAGGGTGGAGGAGAGAATCAGATGAAGAATGGGATGAAGCAAGGCAGCAGAAAACTCACATTCAGGTAAAGTGATGCCTCCATAGCCATCCATGTCTTTCAGCACCTGGGACAGCTCACATTTAGTAAATTGCTTGGCCTGCAGGGAAGGGAGTAGAGTGCTCAACAGGAACAGAGAGACCAAGGACATCATGTTGGTTTTACCCAAGAAACTGAAATGGGAGCACCACACAGCTTCACCTCCTTTTATTTGTGAAGAACGCCTCAGGAGCCCTGGCATCAAGCCCTAGTTCTGGGAAAAGGATGAAGAGAAACTGGCCGTGCCACACAGAAACACAGAGCCTGCCAACTTCCTTCCGTAATTTCACCCCACTTTTCCTTCCCCTTTCCTAATCTCTAGTCCATACAGGTATTATTTGTTCTCCATCCACAGAGAGTTCCAAGCATGGTCCTGTTTCCTACTTGGCTTTATACCTTTGTTTCTTATAAGACAGGTTCTAGGAATGAGGATGTTATGGCAGTAGACTGCTTGCCTATAACTTGGTTGTATCTCTTCCCTTCCCTGTAAGCAATAAAAAGCTGTATTCAGGTCAGAAATCACAGCTAAATGGAGAAAAGAAAATAAATGTGCCTAGACAATAAGAACCATTATTTTCCTAGAAATGTCTGTAAAATAGTGTAACTGGGATCATCAGAAAAAAAAGATAGATGTCTAATGGGAACAGTTACAAACATTCAGAGAAAGATGCAGGTTCTTGGAAAAAGACCAAGAACAGCAATGATCACAGCATGGGGAGAGGGAGTGTGTGGAAAGATGTGCCCACAGCTAATGGAAAAAAGCTCCTGCTAAAATCTCCCTTTCCAGAGAGGCTTAGTTAGGGTGCTCTGCTTGCAGGCTGAGATGTGAATCTAGGTAGTGAAGAGGCATTTACAACACACTGGATTTTTCAGAAATATATTAGGAAGTTGTGTTCATTGTCTCAGATGCTATGGTAAAAATCAAGATTTTTCAAACCACTATCTTTTTTGGAGGACTGCTAGAGATTAAGAAATCAGAAGCATCTGCTTCAAAATACATTTGGCAGGAGCCAGCCAAAACTATAGTTTGTACATACTGTTTATAGATACAGTCAAGGGCAACCACTTGGAAGAACACCCCAAAGGCCACAATAATATCGATCACTACTTCTTATAGTTAATATCCTCCCCTTGTTCTACTTCCTCCCATAATTCAGGTAAATTATCACTGGATGAATAAAGCTAGATCTTGAACTTGAAACCCAAATGTCAGACAAATTCTTAATTAAATTATAGAGTGATTTAAAGGAAATAAAATTTGGAAAGGGGGTGCTCTCTATTGGCACTTTCCATTTTGGTTGCTTCTACAAACATCCTTGCAAAGTAACTTAGTACAGTTGATTCAGATTCTATAACCATACCAAAGGACTGCTGTCAATTTGTATAGAATTATTTTAAATTGTTGCATTGCATTACTACTTCTAAAACTGCTTTATGCTCATATAAACCATAGATTTACTTTTAAATTGAGAATAGTATCAATAAAAATGCAAATAAACAAATATAAATCAAAACACACAAATTATTTTGCCCTGACAGCTGTGGTTCAGTTGCTTGGGCATTGCTCCACAAAGTGAAAGGTCACAGGTTCAATTCCTCATCAGGTCATGTGCCTGGGTTGCAGGTTCAGCCCCCAGTTGGGGAGCATAGAGAAGCAACCCATCAATTTATCTCTCACACATCGATGTTTCTCTCCCTTTCTCCCTCCCTTCTCCTCTCTCTAAAAACAAATAAAACTTTAAAAATACACCCAAATTATTTTAAAATATACTAACTAAAATGAACTTTACATTTTAATATTAGTGAAAACAAATTGATATGCATGAAATGACTAAAAGGCAATACAATTTATATGCAAATCTTAATAGATTCTTTATTCTCAATTTATAAAATGTCTATTTTTATTTCTTAAATCCTCACCCTTCTCCTTCTCCCTCTCCCTCTCCTTCTTCCTTTCCCTCTCCTCCTCCTGATTCTTTTTTGAGAGAGAGGAAGAGAGAGAAACATCAGTGCGAGAGAACTGATCGGTTGCCACCTATAGGTGCCCAGACTATGGATCATACAGACCCTAATCAGGGATAAAACCCACAGCCTAGGTGTGTGCTCAGACTGGAAATAAAACCCACAACCCTTTGGTTATAGGATGGCGCTCCAACCAACCCAGTCACAGCAGCCAGGGCCTCTCCAGTTAATCTTGATGCTTATAGCAGTGAGTTGATATGAGGATATAAGAAGCAGTTCTATGAAGGGGAGTATTTCCCCAGGCAGGACTTTTGCATTCAAGGAAGCAAATTATTTAAAATTATCTCAGTGACTTCCTGGATGAAGAGGTAAAACTCATCAAGAAGATGAGTAACCATCTGGCTAACTACTGCAGGCTGGCAGGCCCCCAGGCTGGGTTGGGAGAGTGTCTCTTTGAGTGGCTCACCCTCAAGAACAACTAGAAGCCTTTGGAGCCCAAAGAACTTCGAGGGGTCTCTCTGCATCCCTGTGGTGTCTGGCTTCTGCCTGAGCCTCTCCCTGAAACCACTAGTCATCCTTTTAACCACTCCAGAGCCCTCTCCCATGCTTGGGACCAAATAGAATCAATAGAGCATTTTTGCAGAAAAAAAAAACAGTAAACATATTGAGTGAAAAATGTTTCAAGGTACAGAATGATATGTATACTATTAGACCATTTATTTGAAACTTAAAACCACACGTAACAGGACTTCCAACCAAGATTGAGGTAAGTAGATATACTTTGCCTCCTCACACAACCAAAAGAAGGACAACAACAAATTTAAAAGCAAAAAATAGGAGCAAGAGACATAAAGGAAAGAATAAACAAATGGGACCTCATCAAAATAAAAAGCTTCTGCACAGCTAAAGAAATCAGTATCAAAATAAAAAGAGAATCAACTGTATGGGGAAACATATTTGCCAATGATACCTCAGACAAGGGCTTAATCTCCAAAATATATAAAGAACTTACATGACTCCACTCTAAGAAGACAAGCAACCCAATTAAAAAATGGGCAAAGGACTTGAACAGACACTTCTCCAAGGAGGACATACAGAGGATTCAGAGACACATGAAAAGATGCTGAATATCGCTAGCTATCAGAGAGATGCAAATTAAAACCACAATGAGATACCACTTCACACTAGTCAGAATGGCCACAATAAGCAAAGCAACAAACAACAAGTGTTGGAGAGGTTGTGGAGAAAGGGGGACCCTAGCAGACTGGTGGTGGGACTGCAGACTGATACAAACACTATGGAAAACAGTATGGAACTTCCTCAGAAAACTAAAAATGGAACTGCCTTTTGACCCAGCAATTCCACTGCTGGGAGTATATCCTAAGAACCCTGAAACACCAAACCAAAAGAACCTTTGCACCCCAATGTTCATAGCAGCACAATTTACAATAGCTAAGTGCTGGAAACAACCTAGATGCCCATCAGTAAATGAGTGGATCAAAAAACTGTGGTACATTTACACAATGGAATTTTATGCAGCAGAAAGAAAGAAGGAGCTCCTACTCTTTGCAATAGCATGGATGGAACTGGAAAGCATTATACTAAGTGAAATAAGCCAGGCAGTGAAAGACAAATACCATATGATCTCACCTTTCACAGGAACCTAAACAACAAGACGAAGAAACAAGCAAAATATAGTCAAAGACACTGAAATAGAGGACAGGCGGAAATTCACCAGAGGAAAGAGAAGAGGGAGTTTTAGGGGAAAAGGGAAAAGGTTTACAGGAAAAAAGTTAAAAGACACATTAACAACAACTAGGGGGAGGGTGGTAATGGGAGGGAGGTGGGAAGGGAGGGGTGGGAGGGCTGGATTGAGAGTAAAGGGGAGAAAACTGTACTTGAACAATGATTTAAAAAAAAAAAAGCAAAAAATAACCAGAACTGCAAGAAAACCAAATTGTATGGAAGTCTGACAACCGAGGAGTTAAAGAAGAAACATTCATTCAGGCCAGTAGGAGGGGCAGAGATGAGCAGGTGGGCTGGAGAGGACATGTGGCAAGGTGGCGACTGGAGGACCAGGTGGGAAAGGCGGCTGCTGGCAGACCAGGCAGTCTCACATTTGTGTTTGGATAAACTGAGAGGAACAACTGGGGAGTGAGACAGACCACTCAACCCAGGGTTCCAGCATGAGAAACTAAAGCCTTGAAACCTCTGCTATAAAAACCTATAGGGATTGCAGCAGCAGGAGTAGCTCCCAACCTCACAGGAGAGCTCATTGGAGAGACCCACAGGGTCCTAGAACATACACACAGAAACCCACCCACCCAGGAATCAGCACTAGAAGGATCCAATTTGCCTGTGGGTAAAAGGGGAAGTGCCTGAAAGCCAGCTGAGAGCTGGCAAGCAGCACTGTTCTCTCTTCAATCCCTCCCCCACATATAGCACCACTATATTTACCCCCTTACTAAATAGCAGGCACACAGAGATGGAAAAATATGACCCAAATGAAAGAACAGATCAAAACTCCAAAAATAGAACTAAGCAATGAAGAGATAGCCAACCTTTCAGATTCACAGTTCAAAGCACTGGTAGTAAGGATGCTCACAGAAATGGTTGAGTATGGTCACAAAATAGAGGAAAAGGTGAAGGCTATGAAAAGTGAAATAAAGGAAATGTACAGAAAGCCAACAGTGAAGGGAAGGAAACCAGGACTCAAATCAATGGTTTGGACAAGAAGGAAGAAATAAACATTCAATTGGAACAGAATGAAGAAACTAGAATTCAAAACAACAAGGACAGGCTTAGGAACCTCCAGGACAACTTTAAACATTCCAACATCCAAATCATAGGGGTGCCAGAAAGAGAAGAGGAAGAGCAAGAAATTGAAAACTTATTTGAAAGAATAATGAAAGAGAACTTCCCCAAGCTGACAAAGGAAATAAACTTCCAGGAAGTCCAGGAAGTTCAGAAAGTCTCCAAAAAATTGGACCCAAGGAAGCACACACCAAAGCACATCATAATTACATTACCCACGATTAAAGAGGAGAGAATTTTAAAAGCAGCAAGAGAAAAGGAGATACTTACCTACAAAGGAGTTCCCATCAGACTATCAGTTGATTTCTCAAAAGAAACCTTGCAGGCAAGAAGGGGCTGGAAAGAAGTATTGTATTTGAAATCATAAAAGGCAAGAACCTACATTCAAGATTACTCTATCCAGCAAAGCTATCATTTAGAATGGAAGGGCAGATAAAGTGCTTCCCAAATAAGATAAAATTAAAGGAGTTCATCATCACCAAGCCCTTATTATATGAAATGTAAAACGGACTTATCTAAGAAAAAGAAGATAAAAAATATGAACAGTAAAATGACAACAAACTCACAAATATCAACAGAATACACACACACACACACAAACAAACTAGGCAACAACTGGAACAGGAACAGAATCACAGAAATGTAGATCACATGAAGGGTTATCAGCAGGGAAAGGAAGGGGTGAGCATCAGGGGAAAGGTACAGGGAACAAGAAGCACAATTGGAAGGTACAAAATAGACAGGAGGAGGTTAAGAATAGATAGAAAATGTAGAAGCCAAAGAACTTATACATATGACCCATGGACATGAACTTAGGAGTGGGGGAATGCAGGTGAGAGGGTGTGTGCAGGGCAGAGGGAATCAAGGGGGGAAATTGGGTAACTGTAATAGCATAATCAATAAAATATATTTGAAAAAGACAATAGAAGAGAACAATTAAACTAAGAGCTGGGGGGTTAAAGATAAAATTGACAAACCTTTAGCTAGAAAAGAGAGAGAAAACTAAAATAAATAAATTATAAATGAGACATTAAACTGACACCACAAAAGTAAAGGGTCATGAGAGACTACTATGAATAGTTATACAGAACAAATTGGACAACTAGAAGAAACAGACAAATTCCTAGAAACACATAACTACCAAATCTGCGTGGTGAAAAAAGAAAATCTGAACACACCAATAACAAGCAAAAAGATTGCATCATTAACCAAAAACCTCCCAAGAAAGAAAAGCCCAGGACCAGGTGTATTCAAGGGAAATTCTACCAATCATTCAAAGAAGAGTGAATGCCAATTCTTTGCAAACTCTTCCTAAACTGAAGAGGCAGGAACCCTCCCAAACTCTTTTTATAAGGCCAGTATTACCTGAGAGCAGAGCCAGATAAGAATACTACAAGAAAAGAAAAGTACAGGCCAATACACTTAATAAATATAAGATGTAAAAATGCTCAACAAAGTACTAGTAAAATAAACAGTACATTAAAGAGATCATACACCACGATCAAGTAAAAATTATCCCTGGGATAAAAGGATGGTTCAAGCAACTAAAAGCCATCTACTTATAAACACAAATTGTGTGATTTCTCTTTTTGGCCATTTATCTGCACCCTCCCAGAGTCATTTCAGATCTTCCTAAAATTTCTTTTGCATTAGATGAATTTATTTCACTTTCTCCCCAAAAGCTCCAAATTATCAGGAATCATAGAGATTTTGATGTATTTTTCATTTAGCTCCAGATCCTATATTTAAGAATATTGGTAACCTAGACTGGAAATGAGCGAGAGATGAAGAAGAAACTCTCGTCAAACAAGCAATGGCAGCTAGAAATCTATAGCTGGGATGGGAGCATGGCGGTAATCTTTAGGGGCATGGAGAAGGATGTTGGAAGTACTCTGGGTAGTGACTAAAAGAGTGATCTCTAGGCTCAGCCAGCCAATCCATTGAAGGCCTAAATAGAATAAAAGGCTGACATACTGGTCTTTCCTCGCCTTCAGATTCCGTCTCAGGCTGGAAATTATACCATCAGGTCTCCTTGTTCTCAGACTCACACTTGTACGAGAACATATAACATTGGCTTTTCTGGATCTGGACTTCTCAGCCTCCATAATGTTATTAACAAATTACTGATAATAAGTGAACACACACATAAATATACATTTATTCATTTATTTATTTATTTATTTATTTATTTATAATAATATATACACATATCAGTGAATACAGATGTTAAAGAAAATTGAAGTATAGTTGGGTGTTTAGATCTAATGACTTCTTTCAGGTGTAGAGATATTATGAACTTAATCTGTAGTGGTCTCCTTTTCAACCAGTGGTTTACTGATTGCAGATGCCAAGAGCCTCAATCCCTCCAAACTCAGTGATGGCCATCATGGGTCTCCCACCAGATCAAGTGGGAAAATACCTTTAGCCAAACACAGATAATGAGCCTAAGCTCAGCAGAGCATATAAGGACAACCCCCTCTGGGGACATTCCAACAAAGAACAAGCCTTGAAAATCACACTTCTTTCTCCTACCAACTCCCTTCTCTTGCCATCCCCCCCGCTTCAATGCATTTGTCCAAATCTAGGATTGCTCCCCCCACCAGACATTATTCCTGGTACCATTCTTGGTTACATCCCCTTCCCTGAAATTCACACCGGCAGTTTGGGGAATTAGCCTTGGGCAGCCAACTCCTTCTTCCTGGCACAGATGCCAGCATGACTGCCCACGCAGAGACAGTTTGTGCCCAAAGAGTATAAGAGACAACAGCATCCTGGACATACCAGTCTGCGGGTTCCACTAGCTGCAAAAAATGAGGTCAGTTCTGATCATCTCCCTCCTCAGCTGCTTCTTTGCAGCTTACAATGCCAAAATCTTCTCCAAGTGTGAGCTGGCCCGCAAGCTGAAGGCCCATGGAATGGATGGCTTCCATGGCTACAGCCTGGCAAACTGTGAGTATGAACTACTCCTCTGTCCTTTCTCTGTCCCTGCCCAAAAAGGCCCTCTTCTTCAACCCAGCAAGCTCTTCCCAACTCAGCTTTCTCCCACTCCCTTGCCTGTTCTTTTCTCCTTCCCCTCTGCCTTATAATTCCTATCCTGTTTTCCTTCTCTCTCTTTCCACCTATTATCTTACTTATAATAGATTTTCTTCTGCTTCTTCTCCAAATCACCTCCCCACCAACGGCCTGGAATACTTCCTTGGACATCCCCAGGCACTAACCGACGCAGTTTTACTGCTGTCACCTTTGCTTTTGTCTGCGTTCTTTTTAGTCCAGGCCTCTGGAACACAACAGGTGCTGACTCCCACCCTCCCCCTGCTCTTTTGTCTGCCAAAGAATAACCCACATCTTCTAAGTTTGTTTAAGGTTGTTCTACTAGTGTCACAAGGGAGTTAGATGGGGATCGTGAGAACAGAAGGTGAGGCAGTGACAAGGGTGCAAGAACTGAGAGTCACCCATCTCATTGGTAGGCACAAGTGAAACTATTTTAGCTTCTCTTGAATATCTTAATTGTTCTCCATGCCAAAACTTCTCTTTTGTATTACCCCCAAGGATACTTTTTCTGAAATTCCTTCCTGGGATTCTCCCACCATTCCCTCTTCCCCTGCATATACCTTGGGGCATAGAGCAAAACTGCATATCCATGGCAAGAACTGGATATTTGGCTGGAAGGTGAGACTGGAAAGGTTAGACTGTGACTGATTGATGACTGGGCATTCCAAATGCACACATTTAACATGGGCTAATTATTGCTTAAGCCTGGGAATACGCCTGGATTATAAATGACCTCTAACATTGAGGATCTCGTGGTCTTTGCATTTCAGTCTTAATGGGCTTTCATTTCTGGTAGTTCTAATATAGCACAAATTAAATCTCATTATGGAGCACGCTCTCTTTTTTTATCCACACTTTTTGCTGTCTTGGATACAGGGGTCTGCGTGGCTGAACATGAGAGCAACTTCAACACCAGGGCCTTTAATGGAAAAAATGCCAATGGCAGTAGTGACTATGGGCTCTTCCAGCTGAACAACAAGTGGTGGTGCAAAGACAACAAATATCCCTCAGCAAACGCCTGCAACAAAATGTGCAGCAGTAAGGACTCTATCCCCCCTGGGGCCCGGGTGGAGTGGGGGCAGGTAAAACAGGTGCCACGCTGAACACACTACTCCCTAACACCTGCCCGTTGGCCTGTGCTGCGAGGGCTGACTATACAGAAGAAAAGGGCCCTAAGCAGTCGTCACACTAACAAAATTCCACAGAGATCCTCCCACCAAAAAGAAGGGAGATACACTGACCCTAGACTAAGCCTCACTGTCATGGGTCCCCCTCTCTCCAGACGTGTTATCCTGTTCCTCACACGGCCACCACTGCATCACCATTCCACAAACCCACACATGCTACTCAAGACACGCTAAGCAGTCACCTGAAACAAAGGCTCTCCCTAGCCCTTCAAGTGCTGGATGCCTTCTGGAGGGAAGAGGGCTCCAAGACAGATTCTTGGCCAAAGCACAAAAACCCAGCAAATGACAGGCAAACCCACTGAAGGGCTCCAGAGATAAAGGGTTTCTGAATCTCAAGGTTGTTTCCTCTGGGAAGTCCTCTCAAAAAATGATTATTAAAACAGGAAAAGGGATTTTTCCCTCCCCACTCATCCACTTTTCCTTTCAGAATTTCTGAATGACGACATCAGTGATGACATTGCCTGTGCCAAGAGGGTTGTGCGAGATCCTAAAGGGATGTCTGCTTGGTAAGGGTAACGTGGAGGGCAGAGACCAGCCACTCTGCCAGAGACGCCCCCAGACTGTATCTGGGATGCTCATGTAAGCAGCATCTGTGCTGTAGGATTTTGCCAGGACTTTGTAAGGAGACTGTTCTCCTGGTGTGAAATGAGGCAGAATAATATTGTGACATTTTCACCCCAGGCATGACTGCAGCACCCACCCATGTGTATTGGGTGGGCAAGCCTTCCCTATCTGGAATTCTCCCACAGCACAGATGGACTTCCAACCCACAGGACCTACATTCCCTCTCAACCGAGACCTTACAGACTTCTGACCGTGCCTCTGATCTGTTTTATTTCTCTGTCCTTAGGGTGGCCTGGGTAAATCACTGCAAAAACAATGATCTGTCCAAATACCTGGCCAGCTGTGACCTGTGAGACCTTCCTTGAACATGGCTCCTGAAGAAGGTGGCCCAGAAGACAAGGCAATTCTTTAAGGTCTTTGGAAGCTCTGAATGTTCCCCCATCTCTGCCTCCAATAAAAATCACTCAAATTCAGCTGTCTAAAGTACCATGTTTAAGGGCTGGGGTCATGATAGGGACTTGCCGCATGATATAGGCAGCCGGAGGTCCTGTTCTCTCCGAGCTTACCACTGAAGTTTCCCGAATCTCCTCTGGAAAGATACTTTAAGAAGAATCCTTGCTTGAGAACTTCTTATGGGTTACCCAGTCTAAGCTAGAATTAACAGCTAAATATAGCATTGCAGATGCCAACTCTTATGAAATTCATTTAGTACTGGTGCCTAATATTATTCTCCATCACCATAAAGGAAAATTCAAGATAAAACAGAAGAAAAATGCGGAAGAGATTTAGTTTACACATGGGAAAGAACTGCCAGAATATCAGGATGATTGTGTTGGCTAGGATAAATGACTAAGCTGCTTAACAGAGCCCCCAAAATATGGTGCTCTCACATAGTCCAAGACGGGTAGAAAGGCTCCCTTGCCCCACATATTCAGAAACCTGGATTCTTTTCATCTTGTACCTCCACCAGCCTCTACAGCAGTGCTACTCACAAAGTGTGGTCCATGGGCCAGCAGCATGGGCCAGCCCCCAGTATAACTTGGGAGCATGTTATATTTCTCTCTGTAGGCTCTAGGGCAGTCTGTTTCCCACTCATGCAGGTGTTGGCAAAATTCAGTCTCCCACGGTATAGGACCAAAGTCTGATTCTTTGCAGGGGGCCATATTTAGCAACTAGAAACCTCTCCCTGGTCCCCAAACATAGTCCCCCCCACATCTCAGAACCACCATCAAATCCTTCTCACACAGTTTTTCTCTGATCACAGCTGAGAAGGCTTCTCCACTTTAAAGGACTTCAGATTAGATTGGACCCACTGAAATAATCCAGGATACTTTTCCCATCCAAAGCCTTTAACTGCAATCATGTCTATACAGTTCCTTTTGCCAAGTAAGGTAACATTCACAAGGGCCCCGGGTTTAGGATACACACACCTTGGGAGACAACCATTCCGTTTACCACAGGTGCATCAGGGGACTACATTGCCCAACTGTAACTGGGCGAGTGCAGCCACGGTATGATTACCAAAGGCACAGGACTCTTCAGAAATGAGTCAGGATCACACCACCAAGTAAGCTCCCAAGACCTACCAACACAATAACCAAGGACGAAGGGAATTTAGAACACTTTGTGAAGGGGGGTGACTACAAGCCGTGGCCCCAAGATAAACTGCAGCAATGGAAGTTTTAATTCATTCCCCTAAGCTAACTTGCTATCTGCCTTCTAAGAGGCCCCTCAGGAGTTGTGAACATGCACGGAAATTAATCTGTCTGGCACAAGGTAGAATGTAGTGGGCACTGGAATATGCCATCCAAATCTCAAGGGTACATACAGCAAGCAGTTAACAGCTTCCAGCTCCCTCCCCTTTACATATACAAGGTTTTCAGTCATGGTAGCAGCCTGAGGCCACACTTCCCTCAGGTTGCAATGGTGACTGAAAACAGAAGTACTAGGCCATTTCTTCTAAGAGGGACACTTCTAGGGACTCCAGGAAGCAGACTTTCTCAGATACGATGCAGTCTGAGGTTCTCTACCAAATCATGTTTTCCTTGTGCCTAATAGAAGCCAAGACCTTGGAGAAGTGGCAGCTACATGTGGCCTACTCAAAACTCACCATTGCTACTGGGTTTGCAAGAATAACCATCAAAATTTCTGGGCTGCTGCGCCAGCCAGGTGGCTTACTTGGTTGTAGAATCATCCCGTATACCAAAAGGTTGTGGGTTTGGTCCCCAGTTGGGCCACATTTGGGAGGCAACAGATCAATGTTCCTCTCACAGTATTTCTTTTTCCCTTCCTCCAAATATTAATAAACATATCCTCAGGTGAAGATTTTCTTAAAATCTAACTTCAGGGGTGCTAATTCCCTGGCCTCCACTTACCCTCCCTTATCCCAGAAGTGTTCATGGGCCTGTTCACAGAACAATCATGAGTAATGGGTTGCTGCTAGTGGTTTGTAGATCACTCACAGCTGCACAAGTCATGTTTCTCCAGTGTATAAAGTATAAAAAGTACTAGACAAGAAAGCAGTAAAAACCACAAACTGAAAGAGCATATTGCAAGACCTATGCGAGGTCCCAGGAATTCACCCCACGGGCCTTCTAAGTTACTTTTCAACCATTCTGTGAATGTACATATTTAAACTAAAGCCGAAGTGATGGTGTAAATTAGTCATTTTCAACTGGTATGCTGTAAAAATTTTCAAAATGTCCAATACCTATTTAGTCAGGGGCACTGACCTTTGCCCTTAGGTTGTCAAAAAAATGGCAACAGCCAGCATGACTCAAAATTATATATATTTTGGTCAGACCATCAAGAATATATTTCCTGGTGCTGCAGAATTTGTCATTGTGTCATGAGATGAAAAAGGTTGAAAATCATTGGTTTAACTGTATATAAACTTCTCTGTTCCTCAGTTTGACTCTTACTGGAGGAAACCTTTGGGGTCCTTGTAACGCATCACAATAGACAACTTCTAGCATAGGTAACTTAACCCTAACTGAATTTGTTTTAACACCACCCTTAGATTCATCAAAAAGATCTTGAAAATTGCCCTGGCTGGCATAGCTCAGTGGATTGTATGCAGACTGCAAACCAGTCACAGGTTTGATTCCCAGTCAGGGCACATGCCTGGGTTGTGGACCAGGTCCCCAATGGTGGCCACACGAGAGACAACCACACAATGATGTGGTTTCTCTCATCACCCTCCCTTCCCCTCTAAAAATAAAAATATTTTTTAAAAAAAGATCTTGAAAATCTACACCTATCTCTGTGATCCAACATCAGACCCAACTTCTCTGGGAGGTTTTTTTTTTTTTTTAAGATTTATTTTTAAACAGAGGGAAAGGGAGGGATAGAGAGGGAAATTCCAATGTGTGGTTGCTTCTCATGTGCCCCCTACCAGGGACCTGGCCCACAACCCATGCATGTTCCCTGACTGGGAATTGAACTGACAACCCTTTGGTTCCCAGGCTGACGCTCAATCCACTGAGCCACACCAACCAGGGCTGGGAGTTTTATTTTTACGTTTATGTATATACATTCCCAGACCTGGAGAATTTTTAAATGATAATCAGACATGGCAAGATGGACATGTGAGCGGGAGTAGGAGCAGGGAGCACCGAGGAGAGGCAGGCTTTAATAAGGTCCCACCCCTTTCCATTTACTCCTAACAGGTCTTTATCTTATCCTGCAACCAAACCCCAAGTAGGTTACTGAAAATGTATTTATTTCTTGGGATCGAATTCTGTCTTGCCCCATTTTCTCTTTCCCATCAGAAACAGCTAAGGACCCCCCAAATACAAACCAAACATTCAATCGTTTTATATTTTCATAACATTTTAACATTTAATAGAAACTATATACAATAACTTTTTACGGTATTTTACATAAGACAGTCACCACAGAAATTTACATAGGTTAGAAGCAAGATGGATCGTTAAGGAGGGCCCAGTCCTATGGGCTATCTTCTGTGGGGGGAAGGAGATCAGATTACCCAATTAGGTGAGAGGTGAGGAAAGGTTAAAACATAAGCTGTTAGATAGCAATAACCAGACATTGAGCCCATCAACATCCCAAGAGTACACAGCTCCCACCTAAATACCTATCTGGGTTTATTCCAAGACTCAGGAAATCCTCTTACATAGATGGCTTCCCCCATAGGCAGAGTCCCAAATATGCACTCAATCCCAGCAGCTCTGACAGCGTTCCCCTGTCTCTCTCTTCCTTGCCCAGAGTGGGAAGACACCCACAACTTTTAGACACTGTTGGTTCCTTCCGCAAAAATGTAGTGGATGTTTGACTATAGTACGAAATAACCCATAAGAAAAACAAACTTGTCTGGGTTATCCTTTAGAGAGAGAGATGGTTGGAAATACTTATTTAAAGAATGGGATATTCAAATCCTCCAAAGTCAAATGGTTCCCAAAACAAACTATCAGCTGATAGAAGGGTGCTCTGGCTTCCCATTTGCAGTAGCCACTCCACTTGGAGGCAATGGTGCAGAGGCTTTCTCAGAATTTCGAGATCCCTGTGACCTGCACCCATCTCCAGCCATCTGCATCTGGCCCTGTTAAAAGAAAGTCACTTTGGTTACAAATGCATTTGTTGTGGTCTGAAGCATGAATCTGACTTAATAGTGCCCATGTATCAGAGCAACAAGGACAAGACAGTAGAAATAAAATAACTCTGGGCAGTTGTTCTTCTCCATATTTAACTGTCCCTGACTCTTAAAGTCGTAAGTCATTACTTGAAGCATTCCTGAGGCTCTCCCAGAGGGAGGGAGAGCTGTGGGTTGTCTCTTCCCAATAAAAACAGCCATTCTGTGCTCATTTTCAGAACAACCAATGGATCACAGGAAGATAGTCCTTTGGGCCTCTGCTTGAAACCAACAGCTATAGTGTAACTACTGGTCTTCAGTCAGGGCCATTCAAATCCCTCCCAAGGCTCAGAGAAAGAAACCAAATCACATCACCTATCCTTACCCTATGATGAAAATAATCCCAGTGCTAACCTCTCCCTTAAAAGGAACAATTTACCTAGATTCTTTGTCTAGTTAACTAAATAAATTTGTGTCCTGCTCTCCGAGATACAAGAAGCAGGGGTCCTCTCTGGTGACCTGCCATCGGGGGCACCGTTACAGTCTGTGTGTGTGTGACAACCACACTCACTCCCTGGAGTGCACACTGCTGGCCGCGTGACTGTATGAGAGAGGCCTGGCTGGGGTTGTTCTTCACTTGCCAAAATATCCACGGGAACTTCAGCAGTGTCTTTGACTGAATGATCTTCAAGGGTTAGTGAAGGATCAAAAAGCAAGGGTGAAGGAGGACACTGCATACTGTCACCGACAACATCCAAGTCCTAGGAAAAGAAAGAGAAAAGCCTATCAGCAATACCAAAGGCGCCAATCAGCTAAAGCTGGCATATGTTTCAGTAAACCACAAGGCAATTTTCCCATACTTCCCTTACCCCTTGCCTACCCTGAATAAAAAACTTTCCCTTAATGTCCAAAAAATGGGATAAGATCCAAAAGCACTAAGATTTTTTTCTTGCTGCCACGTATAGAGCACAGACAACCATAGTAGCTTTAAAAAGCATATTTTTTCAATCAGCAAAATTGCAAATTAAAGTGAACTACTGCCTTAAAATATTAGACAATATGAGATTGCTTGATTAATGTCTTACGAGCCACAAAGCAAACCAGGAAGCAAAAGTGGGAAAGGGAGAGAAAAAAGAAATTAAGGACAAAAAACTCAGTCCCTCTTAATGGCTACAAAATACTGTTTTGGTTAAGTCCCTATACCCACAGAGCAAGTTCCTGATTCTTAAACTTAACATAGTCCAATTGCTGTTTAAAAAAAAAAAAGCCATTAATATTCTACAGGCTGTTTCCTCTAACTGCATTGGTCATTCCCACTGGGGACCTGAATGGCCAGCAGACAACAGGAAGACATTGCTCTTGGCTCCTGTTTGAAACCAATAGCTACGATAAACCACTGGTCTTGATTCAAGGCCTGAAGCATTGCAAAGGCTCAGACGATGTGCAGGAAACTTTCATGTCACCACTTTCTAAGAGGCTTCTCTTAAACTCTCCTAAGAGTGAAAATTACCCATGGGCTTGTAATCCCCTAGGTACAATCTGCTTTCTGGATGCTCCATGTTTCCAGTAATCTAATTTCACAAGAAGCTCCCCTAACTCACTTAGTTTATGCTTTTAAATAAGTCTTAGAGTTTCAAACCCTTTCTTTGGTGTGCGAATCGCCAGAAACAGGAATCACACCTTCAAAATAATTAAGGTTTAAAAAAAAAAGAATGTAAGTAAAGAATATTAGACTTAAAGCTGCTCAATTTAAGCAGAAACACAGGGAAAGGGATACAGTCAGCTACGTTAACTACCTAATGTTCATCTCAGGTGTGTGCCGTTCAGAGACTTCTGTTAATATCCACAGAAACCAACGTTCTCACATGGTTAAAACAGTTAACTATTTTCTTCAATTTTTTTACTATGCAAAATTATGATGTAAGCAACTTGGAATCTAAAAGAACCCATTTAAGTGGTGAGGCAAAAGGTTTTGAAATCTCAAGATGACAATGGCTTGGAAATGTTTTCAAAGAAAGACACTGAAAAGGCTTTTCTTACATATTCAGTGGTGTCTGTTACAAGAATTAAAATTAGGGAAAGGATCCTAAAATAAGAGAGGAAAAATCAATCAGCAGAAATGCTTACCACAAGGGATGTTTAGAGACACAAGGATCAAAACATTTTAAGAGAATCCATTTTTCTTCTGCTCTCAAAACCTCACTCACACACAAATAAAGCAAGCTCAAAGTAATAGGATTAAGTTAGTAGGTTGTTACTTGCCAAACATCCTTGAATCAAAGCACAGAAAACAGACAAATGTAATATCCAGAATGAAAGGCTGAATTTTTACACATATTAATAGCTCATAACTGGCCCTCCCATGAGAAAAGTTACTAACAAGTTATAGAAATGGCATCTAAAAATACACGTAACAAAATTGCTTGGTGAAATTCACATAATTAAGAAATCATTTCTTCCCAGCAAAATTTTACCTAATATATAATGAATTTGTGGGAAGACAAAAATCCTTTTCTCAAACTGAATTTTGCTTCAACATTTTCTGGAGAACTTTTACCTCCAAAGATTAAGAATAAAACTACTTTCTAATAAGCAATGTAGTTTACCAAAAGCACACTAACATGAACGACACAGACCGCCAATTACAGACAGCTCACTGTTCATCATTTTTCCCTCTAACGAAGGTTCGCCTTAAAAACCCACTGGATTCTCAAAAGTAAGGTTTTTTCCTCATACATTCTTTTAGAAATCCATGCCAAAATAAAGATTAAAAAATTTGACAACATATATTTTTAAATATTTTAGAAGTCCTCCTAAATTAGGAGTCCTAAAATGTCAGGTTTTGCCTATAGTCACAACTTACAATCACTAACATTTTGTGTAAATATTCTCCAAAGAGCAAATACAATCTTCAAACATACTGAAACAGTCACATTTTCTTAACTCTAGATTATCAAAGGTTTGAGAAAGAAAACATCATTTAAAACATGGGGAAAACAGGTGAAAAGGGAAAAGCAAATGGTCTAAACAGAAATGGCTCTGGACATGACCAGGTGACATCTAGTACATCTATATAAAACACATGCTAGTTTTTACATATGTACATTAATATTTGAAGAGAATTTGGTGATGTAGTGGTTATTTTTTACACCCTATAAAGCTTCTTGTGTTACTAAGTTTTAAAAATAAAGGTACCCCTCTGGGTTTTCTTCACATGTAAAATGAAGGAAGTGGACAAAAATCTGTCCTCCTCAATCGAGGGTGACCTGTTCATTCACTCTCTTCAATGTAATCTCAGTGGAAGTTTGGGAAACAAACTAGAGTATATAACCTCTAAGGTCTTTTTCTAGTTCTCATATTCTATGAATCTGTGTGGAAGAAACTTTTTAAACAATGACTATAATCAGGATAACAAAAATTTTATTATGAATGAATAAAAAATCACAAATTTATTATACTTGTACACTGTATAACCCCCAAAAGGGAGGGAAATCATGAAAAAAATGACCATCAGTTTATTCGTAATACCTTGTTTTCAGATATGACCCTAGCCTAGTGCATCTTTTTTAGCATATCTTAAGCCCACCCAAACCTCGCTTCTATCCTTGGCAAACAATCTTGCAACCTATGTGGAATTTTCCATTTAGACTTGTCCCCTTAAACATATCATAGTTATATATGATACCTTTATTATGAAATGCAAAAGACTTATCTTCAGAATAATGAAGACCTTTATCCAGAAGATTAAGCAGTGCCAAGACAGAGATGCAATGTCAGCTGATCCCTAGTCAAGTAGTAGGGTAGTGCCAATTAGGGAAACAAAATCTGAGCTGGTTTATGGGCTGGTACCAATGGGAAGAACAAGCTTCTGAGAAAGGCACAGTAGTGTACATACTTAGAAGGCTATAAAAGTAAATATTCAGGGAGATCAATGTTGTTCTAGTCCATTCACAACAGAATATGTAACAACATATCAAAACTGAAAATTGGTAACCAGGGCTGGTGTGGCTCAGTGGATTGAGTACTGGCCTGCAAACCAAAGGGTCACCAGTTCAATTCCCAGTCAGGGTATATGCCTGGGTTGTGGGTGAGGTCCCAAGTAGGGGATGTGCAAGAGGCACCCACACCTTAATGTTTCTCTTCCTCTCTCCCTCCTTTCCTCTCCTCTAAAATAAATAAAATCTTAAAACAAAAACAGTAACCACAGGTAAGTTTAGAGTAATTTATTTGGGACACACATTAACCTGAAAATGAAACCGCTTACTATAGAGCCAAAACACAAATTTACACTGTCAAGAGTAGAGAGATATCAGAACTTGTTGGTTATTACTAAGATTCTGGTGAATCACTCACCTTGTGAGGGGCACCGAATTTTCTGGCTACACCAAATTCAACCACAATCTTGACTTTCCAACTTCCCTTAGGTTAGAGTTTCCCTTATCATTTTCTCAGAAAAAATTCTGCCAATTTAAACCATCTCTAAATGATATGCTAACATACACATACAACCATGTATATATCATTTCAAAAACTTTTGTATCAACTCTCCTGACCACAGAAGACTAGCCAGCCTACTCTTACCATTAATACATAGGGCCTTGCCTCGAGGGCCAAGCAGAGCAAAGCTTCTCTAACTTACATCACTGAACTCCAGAGGCAAACTCTCAGTGGGCTGAAGCTCAGCGGCACTCAAGTACAGATCCATGGGGCCGGCTTCCAGATCGTCTGGCACAGACAGTACCTGCTCGGGCTTATACATCTGGGGAGGCAACTGGAAATGCAGTGGGCAGCAGGGATCCTCAGAGAGGCTTACAGGAACTGGTTTGTTGCAGGGTACCTCTTCAGACCCCTGGCAGCATTTGAAGAGAACCTGATTCATGTCCTGACAAATATCTGTAGAAAAATGGTCAAGGGAAATCAAATGGATCTATGGGAGGTACAAAACAGAGGAGGTGTCTGCCATGAAAACTCAAAGTCTGGACTACACAAGATAACTGGTTACATTTGATACAGAACCAAACGCAGTTAGCAATTTTTCTAATTCTAGATCTACCAGTAATTTAAAACTAGCCCCAAACCTCCATTTCAAAATCCTAGTCATTTAAACTGGAGACATTAATCTTATTCTCTTTATAAGGTCAAATACAAAACATTTGAAAATGTAGTGCTAAGCAAAGAATAACAATCCTAGGAACCTACACTTACTCAGAAGAAACATGTCAACAAAAAATGCAAATCGCTTACAGAGTCCTTTACCAACGTCTAGTCTCTTAGACTCTTGCAAAATCTCTTTGAACCTTGTTTCCAAAATGTTTATTTACATGATAAATTTGCTTAAAGCAGCAGAGGACTAGGGAAGATTAAAGCTCTAGTAATAGTGACTGGCTATCATATCCCGAAAGGAAGTAAAAATGTATTTCTATACCCTTTTTTTGGGAGGGGTGTTAGTGCAGGGGAGTCTCCTGTTATTATCCCAAAGAGGAAAAGATAATTCTGCTTATGAAAGCCCATGGAAAGAAAGTACTCCAGGAATGCTCCAGCTCTAACACGACAGCCAATGCTAAGGTTAGAAGCGGAAAAGGGCTATTATTTCCAAGTTGAGAAGTTCTGTAAGATAAATCAAAATTGAAATCATGATTAAATAACAAAACTCCAGTTCAAGTTACTCTACAAAGCACATTTTACTGAAGTGTTAACCATTTCTAGAACTCCTGACTACACAGTTATTTTCCTATTATTTCAAATTTAGGCTTATTTTTAAATAAGAAAGCACAACTGTCTATAAAATGGTTGTATCCAGGATTATTAATTGTCACCTGTAATTGAAAAATAAATTAAAAAAAATAAAATTATCCAGTCAAGATAGAGGCATAGGTAGAAACCCTTTGCTTCCTCACGCAACCAAAAGGAGGATAACAACCAATCTAAAAACAATAAATAACCAGAAGTGCCAGAAAATCAAATTGCATGGAACTCTGACGACAAAGGAATTAAAGAAACATTCACCCAGACCGGTAGGAAGGAGACAGGCAGCCCAGCGAGTGGAGAAGACCCACGGAAAGGCGGAGGACCACAAGGGCCTGCAGGCCAGGCTGGCTGAGAGACCCTGTGGCAAGGCAGCGGATGGAATGGGAAACTAAGACTGGAAGCTAAATATAAACCATGGTGGGAGTTGCCATGGTGGGAGAAACTCCCAGCCTCACAGGGAGTTCGGTGGACAGTGGGGCTAGAGCTGAACAAGGGAGTAGCACTGTTCCCTCTCTGACCCCTCCCCCATAGGCAGTGCTGCAGGGCAGCTAGGAGGGCTGCCCCGCCCCAGAGAATCCCTAAGGCCCCGCCCCCTTACAACGTAACAGGGTGTCCTTACAAAGAAATAGGACCCAAATGAAATAACAGATCAAAACTCCAGAGAAAGAGCTAAGCAACAAGGAGATAGCCAATCTATCTGACACAGATAGATTCAAATTCAAAACACTGGTAATCAAGATGCTCATGGAACTGACTGAGCTTGGTTGAAAAATGAAGGAACAAATGAAGGCTACCCAAAGTGAAATAAAGCAAAATATCCAGGGAACCAACACTGATGGGAAGGAAACCAGGACTCAAATCAACAATTTGGAACAAAAAGAAGAAATAAACATCCAACCGGAAGAGAATGAAGAAATAAGAATTCAAAAAAAATGGAGAGGCTTAGGAACCTGTGGGACAGCTTCAAACATTCCAAAATCCAAATCATAGGGGTGCCAGAAGGTGAATGCAAGAAGTTGAAAACTTACTTGAACAAATAATGAAGGAAAACTTCCCCAATCCGGCAAAGGAAATAGACTTCCAGGAAGTCCAGGAAGCCCAGAGAGTCCCAAAGAAACTAGACCCAAAGAGGAACACACCAAGACACATCATCAAGTTACCCAAGATTAAAGATAAGGAGAGAATCTTAAAAGTAGCAATTAGGAAAGTGGAGTGTTACTTACAAAGGAATTCCCATAAGGCTATGAGCTGATTTCTCAAAAGAAACCTTACAGGCAAGAAGGGGCTGGAAAGGAGTTTTTGACATCATGAAAGGCAAGGACCTATGACCTAGATAACTCTATTCAGCAAAGTTGTCATTTAGAATGGAAGGACAGATAAAGTACTTCCCAGATAAGGCCAAGTTAAAGGAGTTCATCAACACCAAGCCCTTATTATGTAAAATGTTAAAGGGACCTATCTAAGAAATTGAAGATCACTTTTTCCGCCCGCTCCCCCCTCCCCTTGATCGCTGCTTGGGCTGCACCGTGCTCACTAGAGCTCCGGGCTCCTGCTCAGCCAGCGCCGCTGTCGTCTTCCAGCCGCCATCATGATCATCTACCCGGACCTCATCAGTCATGATGAGATGTTCTCCGACATCTACAAGATCCGCGAGATCGCAGACGGGCTGTGTTTGGAGGTAGAGGGGAAGATGGTCAGTAGGACAGAGGGTAACATCGATGACTCGCTTATTGGTGGAAACGCCTCCGCTGAAGGCCCGGAGGGCGAAGGAACGGAAGGCACTGTAATCACTGGTGTTGATATTGTTATGAACCATCATTTGCAGGAAACCAGCTTCACGAAAGAGGCTTACAAGAAGTACATCAAAGATTACATGAAATCAATCAAAGGGAAACTTGAAGAACAGAGACCAGAAAGAGTAAAACCTTTTATGACAGGGGCTGCAGAACAAATCAAGCACATCCTGGCTAATTTCAAAAACTACCAGTTCTTTATTGGTGAAAACATGAATCCAGATGGCATGGTTGCTCTGCTGGACTACCGTGAGGATGGTGTGACCCCATATATGATTTTCTTTAAGGATGGTTTAGAAATGGAAAAATGTTAACAAATTTGGCAATTTGGATCTATCGCCTGTCATCGTAACTGGCTGCTGCTTTTCATCTACACACCAGGACTAGGACAAATGGGACTGATGTTACCTTGAGTTCTTCATTTATTTTGACCTTGATTTATATGGAGCGGAGGCATTGTTTTTAAGAAAAACATGTCATGTAGGTTGTCTAAAAATAAAATGCATTTAAACTTAAAAAAAAAAAAGAAATTGAAGATCAAACACTATGAACAGCAAAATGACAACAAACTCACAACTATCAACAACTGAAAAAAAAAAACAATGAAAACAAAAACTAAGCAAACAACTAGAACAGGAACAGAATCAGAGAAATGGAGATCACAGGGAGGGTTGTCAGTGGGAAAGATGAGGGGAAGAATGGGGGGGAAGATACAGAGAATAAGAAGCATAATTGGTAGGCATAAAACAGATGGGGCCAGGTTAAGAATGGTACAGGAAACAGGAAACAGAATTCAAAGAACTTGTATGTACAACCCATGGACATGACCTAAGGGGGGGGATGCTGGAGGGCTGGGGGCTGCAGTGAGGAGGGGGGATAAAGGGGGAGAAATTGGGACAACTGTAATAGCATAATAATAAAATACCTAAAAAATAAATTATAAGGTAATTTTTAAAAACAAAAAAATCTAATTAACACATTTTAATTTTTAAACCAAATAAAAATTCTTGAATAAAGCCATTTCTCTCAATCCATTATTCTAAGACACGGCTTCACAACCTTGGCACAACTAATGACATTGGCTGCCCTATGCACTGCAGGGTGTTCGGCAGCATTCTGGCATCTACCCACTAGATGTCAGTAGCATCCCTATTCGAGTTATCACAAGCAAAAATGTCTGCACATTGCTAAATGGGACAAATGAGCCCGGTTGAGAATCTCTACTCTAAAAAGCCCCATCTTAAATTACTAATATTTAAAAATATTAATCCATTAAAATTAAATATTTTAATCAAAACTTTTTTCATGGAACTTAAAAGACTTTCACAAGTCTCTTATTTAACACCACATATCCTGGAAAACCTTCCCCTCATCCTTTCCACCCCCTTTCCTTTCAGATGGGGACAACACAGGAGAGAAGGGAATGGCTGACCTACACCTAGTCTGTGTCCTTCACTGTCAGTCCAGTGCTGTCTCCGTTAGACCACAGTAAAGAGTTAACAGGTCACCACTGGTAGCTGCATCTTGCTCTGGGATAAGGACTTAAGGAAGGGTAAGTGACTTAAGCAACTATGGAGTGGAAAAGAAAAGAGCATAAAAAAAATATTTCCCTCTTCTTTTCAAACATCTCATTTTCAACTTTGCTTTTTAAAATATTAATATTCTAATAAACTGTTGAGTATAGTACTATAAGAAGTCTAAAATACTCCTTAATACCTGTAAATTGGGTTTTTTCTTTTGTCTTATAAAATAATCCAAACCCACTTAAGAAAACCTGAGTACAAAGCAGAGGGAAAAGGGGTATTCATAAACCCAGCTTCCAAAAACAGTCACATTTCTATTATACTCTCTCCCACTAATTTAGTTCCATGTAGTTAAAATATACAGAACTTTACAGAATCCCACATCCTACTTTTTGTTATTATCAAATGTTTCCCATGTCATTCATAAATTTTGTTACATTTAATAACATGCTGTACCATAATTTTCCTCCTCTGTCTCTAAAAATTTTAAGACAGCCTCCAATTAGAGAAATTTTATGTAATACTGATCTGCATTTAATTATCTCCTTCAAATAAATTCTCAGGCATTATCATATTAAGAATATGAATATTATCAAATTGCTTTATAAGAAGCCTACAGTTTATATTCCTACTGGCAGCATCTAGAGGACCCATTTCACCATACTGTCACCAACTTCTGAAATTGACTCTTATTAGATATCATATATAAGTATCAAATTTATAGATTAAAACACTTGTTTTATTTCCTATTTCACTGACTTAAAATAATGATAAGCACTATCCAACTATCAGCCATTTCTATTTTTCAATCTGTCCAAAGATAGCCTTTGCCCAATTACATTTTGGGCATTCAAGTTTTTAATTACTTTGCACAAGCATTTTATATAAGGACAATAATCTCTTAAGCCAACATCTGTTGCAACAACAAATAAATTGGTAATATATTTGATAAAAATAGAAAAAAATAAGTTTTCCTTTCAAAAAACCAAGGGAGGTTCTCCTCTTTCTATTGAAAAAAATATATATACTTTTTACTTTCCAAATGTTTTATCCCTTGCCAGGTAAATGAAATCCAGCAACACTTATGCCTTTCATATAACAAAGGTCATACTGAAGAAAGGCTTTTAGAGTGAAAAGTAACTTCCTTAAACAATGTCCACAATAAAGATGTACTTTCACCCTACAATAAACAGTTCAAAAGTTCTGTGGCCTGAGAGCAGGTGCAGTCCCAAAGCACAATCAAAAGATGCTATGATGGTTCAAAGGTAAATTAACTAGAGGGTAATCATCCCATTTTTGTAAATAGGAAGTTTCCAATTTAAATGAAGTCTAAAAATACAAGTTAGGGCTCTGACCACTCAAAGGAAGCTCACAGTTCAGAACTGTCCTGTTGTTATTGGTAGAAAACTCAGTTATTTTTTTTGTAATAACTGAACTTAACAGTATTATAATTCTAACAAAACAGGTTAAATCAGGGACCTCTGTATTTTGGAATCCCAGCATTAACTGCCTACAAATAAATGAGAGCCCACATCTATTACCAATGACCCAGATGTTTCTTTCTAATGAATTGACCATTACATTTCCTAAGTTCTGAAATGGCCAACAGACCATAGAAAGACAATGCTTTAGGCTCCTGCTTGAAACCAGCAGCTTCAGCCAACTGCTGGCCTTGATTCAGGGCCAAAGGAAAACAAAGCCCTTAAATTTCACAAACTATCAGTTTCCCACTAGCCTTCAGTCTAGCTAGCAAATTGAACAGAGTAAAAAGATACGGGTAAGGCAGTGTCTGGTCATTGGAAGAGACTGATTAGAACAACGAACATCATCCACAAAGGCCAAGCACCTCTGACTGGAACGAGTGGTATGGGCCTAAAATGGAAAAAACTAGGTAAGTCAAAAAAAACAAGCAAATAATAAAAAATAAATAAAAACAAACCCAACCAACCCACATAAGAACATACAACCAATTATCTGAGAATATTTAGTTATAATATGTAAGAAAGGAACATCTTCAAAAGCTAGAAAATTCAGCATTTAAATTCATTCACCAATATGTAAAAGGAAAAAAAAATTTTTTTTAAAGATTTTATTTATTTATTTTTAGAGAGGGAAGGGAGGGAGAAAGAGAGAGAGAGAGAAACATCAATGTGCGGTTGCTGGGGGCTGTGGCCTGCAACCCAGGCATGTGCCCTGACTGGGAACCGAACCTGCGATGCTTTGATTCGCAGCCCGCGCTCAATCCACTGAGCTACACCAGCCAGGGCAGGAAAAAAAATTTTTAATTAAAAATTTAAAATTGACAAATGAAATCAACCCTAATTTGATTTTTACCGATTATGAAAATGTGATATAGACTAATGGTTTTAAACTAGTTTATCTTTTAGCAGAATCCTTTCCAAATTTCAATCTTATGTGGAATCTCAAAAACATAAAAATGAAATGACTCTTATAAATCAGAGACGGAGGGCGTAAGAAACAAACTGAACAGTGATCATGGATTCCTCTTCCTATCAAGCCTCACTCTGCCACATTCATTGCTCCTATTACTCTGCCTATCTTCCTGCCCTCTAAAACAATTAACCTTTGCCTATTTCTGAACTGATTAATTTCTGAACCAAAGAACTGAGAACTCTACGGCAGCCTCTCAATTTGCGGATGAGGAGAGGGGCCCAGAGAGATTACCAGTGCAGGCACAGAACTGGTCAGAAGGAAATGAGACTAGAACCCAGGTCTCTGGACTTCCAAATAGTGTTCTTTTCGATATACACCCCCGTCCAGTAAGTCAGAGCCAAGACTGTCCAACAGTGCTTGGATGATTACCCAACTTTATAAAGCAAATGTATACACCTTCCATGTATATACACAAATTACCTGTTGGGCAGCACCATCTGTGGCCAGCATTCTACGTTCCTTCAGCTGCCTATGTAGTAAGGCTTCCACTCCATAGCGCTGACGATACCTCCTAAGACATTTTAGACGCTTTAAGTTCTCTCGTTCCTTGGCCAAAAGTCCCTCTGGGCCAGTCAGGAGACTATTACCTAGAGAGACACAACGGTCAAGATGTTATCTGCCAAGCAACCAGTTAAAGGCTCATCTCTAAAATAACAAGAAGTAAACAGAAAAATCTTGGGCCATAAGATAGGCAAACTCTCCTCCACTACAGACACCAACACAGAGATATAACTCTAACTACTACCCACATGCAGGTACACGCTGGACCTACAACAGGCTGTTGGAACTAGCATGAAACTTACCTAGAGCTTCATGTTCCACTTTGCGATTATGCAAGTAACGTCGCTTCTTTTCTTTGAGCAGATGCTGAAGCCGTTTAAACTGATCAATGTATAAAGACTGTAAGCGAATTAGTTTCTCACGCATGATCAGGGCCACTTCTTCAGCTGTGTAGACACCAGCATGTCTGGAATAAATAGAAAATTCAGCAAAACATAAGAAAACACAGTAATAAAACCTAAGCTTAAAAAGAGAAAAGAGAAAACCTAAGCTTAGACATTATTTAATAAGCACTCAACTGCTGAGGCAATCACCTTATTAAAAGTAATCTTTTCACACATTTTACCAAATTGTTATAAAAAAAATCTCCAAGAATGAACATTAATTAATGTATGATCTCACAATATGAGGAAGGGAAGATGTTTCATTATTCTTCCCAGTTATCTGCATTATGTTTAAAAAGAAGTAAAGATATAGTACACTCAAAATTTTTACTCATCTACTTATTTCATCTAACACAGAAAAATCACTTATCTGTCAGGAAAACCTAAAAGAGTTCAACCTAAAAGAGTTCAATTTATTGTAGCATGTATCTTAACACATTTTAATTAAAGTACAAAAAATTACAAAATTACATCATCTAATTTAAAAATACACCCCTATTAAAAAAAATACATTCCTATACTGGAACTTCCCTATGTGGACCCTCAAACACTGGGCCACAATGGTTTGGCTAATCACTGTTCTCAGCTCATTTTCTTGATAACATTCTCAAAATACAGTACCCCGGGTTAAACCTAATTATCAAAACTCTTAGATGATCCACATCAACTTTATTAAATTTTGCTGCCAATTATAAGTTAATAGATCTTTTTTTAAAAGGCTATTCCAGTGACTAATGAGGTTATAAAGAAACCAATAGTAACTACAAATTCAAAAGATTTTCGGTTCTATCTGTCCTTTGTGATCGATCATTATATAACAGGAAAAGCAAGCCTGCTATACACCCTAACCTGGTGTTTTCATATTTTAACTCAGAAAAATTGTTTCTGTTATTTAAAAAATAATATACACAAATTACATACTTAATTTTAAGTCTAAAAATTATGCTTTCTTCAAAAAAGCTATTAAGTCGCTGAAACACACAGATAAATAAAATTATTAACTTTAGAACTGAACTCATAAGCTCTGCCACAATTGTTCTTAATAGGAACCAATAATACCTGTGTATAAGTATTGTATAACTATAAAGTACTCTGAAGTAAAAATAAGCCAACAGAAATTAAGAACAGAAATATGAATAAAACCAGCAAATTACAGAAGTGATAAGACCCAAGGTTATCAGAAAATATGAAAAGGTCTTAAAACTAATGTCTAAATCAGGTGACTAGGTTAAGTCTTCAGGAAAAATAGGTATGCCTGCATTAATATGCCTGCCACCCTAAAATACAGAGGCCTTAACGTAAGTGTCTAGTTTATTAAAATGATATCAATTTCACTGTACCCTATCCAAAAAGAATGTAGCCAATGGTTTGAAAATTAGAATTTATAAATAGGAAGACACTAAAATTAGAATTTACTATAAATCAAATAGGGAGATGAGGGGTGAGCACCCTGACTAATATGAATTCCTGGTGCATGTGACAAATGTGTCATATATTTAAACATGGATGTTTTAGACAGTCACTAGCTGTGACTGTCTAAAACATCCCCTTACTCCAACAAATCCCCTTACTCCAACATGCACAAATATAAGTCAAAGATTTCTGTTATTTTTTTTTAATCCTCACCTGAGGATATGTTTATTGATTTGAGAGAGAGAAACATCAATGTGAGAAACATCAATCAACTGCCTCCTGTACATGCCGCAACAAGGGATTGAACCTGCAAATCTAGGTGTGTGCCCAACCGGCAATCAAACCCGTGACATTTTAGCATACGGGATGTCACTCCAACTAAGCGACCCAGCCAGGGCAATGTAAGTCAAAGTTTTAATGTTAGAATTCATCTTCAAGAAATAAGCTTCCAGTCAAGATGGAGCAGAACCTCCCACAAGCACATCAAAATTACAACTAAACTACAGAACCATCATTCAGAACCACCTAAAATCTAGTTAGGAGAAGTCTTGCAACTAAGGATATAAAGAAGCCACACAGAGGCCCTCACCAGGTAGCTCAAGTTGGTCAGAGCATCATCCCAATACACCAATGTAGGTTCAATGCTAGGTCAAAATTGTCCCAGAGTTTCCTAAACCTCTCCTCATTTTTTCTGGATTCTTGTTTCTTGTTTCAATCCTGGGTCAAGGCACATACAGGAATCAACCAATGAATGCCTAAATAAGTGGAACAACAAATCTATGTTTCTCTCTTTAAAAATCAGGCCTGGCTGTTGTTGCTCAGTGGACTGAGTGCTGACCTGCAAACCAAAGGGTCTCGGGTTCGATTCCCAGTCTAGGGCATATGCCTGGGTTGCAGGGCAGGTCCCCAGTAGGGGGCGCACAATAGGCAACCATATATTGATGTTTCTCTTCCTCTCTCCTCCCCTTCCCCTCTCTCTAAAAATAAATTAATTAATTTTAAAAAATCAAGCAACAGCCCTGACTGGTATAGCTCAGTGGATTGAGTGAGGGCTTCGAACCAAAGGGTCACCAGTTCTATTCCCACTCAAGGCACATGCCTGGGTTGCAGGCCAAGTCCCCAGTGGGGACCATATGAGAGGCAACAACACAATGATGTTTCTCTCCCTCTCTCTCTCCCTCTCTTCCCCTCTCTATAAATAAATAAACTTTTAAAAAATAAAAAGTAAAAAAAAAAATCAATCAATAAAAAAAATTAAAAGAAGACATCACACAGAGACTAGTAGAAGGGGTGGGGACACTGTAGCCCCAAACCCACATGCAGCAGTTAAAAATCAGGAGGGGTATCTCGGCCTCAGAGGTCCCCCTGAGGAGTGAAGGCCCCAGCCTCAAACCACATCCCCCAGCTCTGGGTGATCCACAGCTGTGAAGAGAAGTCCCCAAACCTTCTGGGGTAGCAATACTTATACCAGACAAAACAGACTTAAAAAGGCTATAACAAGAAATAAAGAAGGACGGAGCAATTCCACTCCTGGGTATTTATCTGAAGAAACCAAAACACTAAATCATATATATGAAAGATTTTACACACACAAACACACAAACACACACACACACACACACACCCTCCATATGTTCACTGCAGCACTATTTTACAATAGCCAAGATATGAAGCAACCAAAGTGTCCATCAACAGACAAATAAGAGGGCATAACAACGAAATATGACTCGGCTATAAAAAACAAATCTTGCCATTTGCAACATGGATTGACGTAAGAGGGTCCTGTGCTGAGTAAAGTTAAGTCACACAGAGAAAGGAAAATGCTGTACGATTTCACTTGTATGTGGTATCTAAAAATCAAAATAAGTAGAACAGAAACAGACAGATGCATAGAACATTCTGACAACTGTCAGATGAGAAAGGGGATGGGCAAAAAAAGGTGAAGAGATTAAGAAGTACAAATTGACACATGAACAAAACCAAGGGGGAGGGTGGAAGCAAGGGAGGGAGATGGGTTTGGAGGGGGGGGAGAAAGTACAGACAACTGTAATTGAACAACAAGATAATTTAAATTAAAAAAAAAAAAAAAGTACAGCCCTGGCTGGTGTAGCTCAGTGGACTGAGTTCGGGCCTGTGAACCAAAGGGTCCTGGTTCGATTCCCAGACAGGGCACATGCCTGGGTTGCAGGCCGGGTCCCCAGTAGGGGGTATGCAAGAGGCAACCACACATTGGTGTTTCTCTCCCTTTTTCCCTCCCTTCCCCATTCTCTAAAAATAAATCTTAAAAAAAAAAAAGAGGTACAAATAGTCTCGAGGATGTAAACTACAAATAGTCATGAGGATGTCAAGTACAGCGTTAGGAACAGAGTCAATAATACTGTAATGACTATGTATGGTGTCAGATGGGTACTAAATTTATGGGAGTGATCACTTTGTAAGTTATATATAAATGTCTAATCACTGGATTGTACTCCTAAAACTAATACAATATTGTACATCAACTGTAATCAAAAACTAAAAAAATTTTTTTAAAGGAGTCCCCTTATATTCCATTAAATAGTATCTCTTATTGAAAGGCATTCTCCCAAATTTCTTTATTTTGGTAACAATGTAGACGTGCAATAACCTGAAATGACCTTTACCAAAACAAGTTCTGGTTGCTTGCAAAAGTTGTATGATAAAACATTTTCTTCAAAAAGTGAAAGAAACCCTGGCATGCGTGGCTCAGTGGATTGAGTGCCGGCCTGCGAACCAAAGGGTCACCAGTTCAATTCACAATCAGGGCACATGCCTGGTTGTGGAACTGGTCCCTGGGACTAGTGAGAGGGAACCACACATTGCTATTTCTCTCCCTTTCTTTCTTCCTCCCTTCCCTTCTCTCTAGAATAAATAAAATCTTTAAAAAAAGGTGAAAGAAATATTTTAACAATTACTCTTAAGCTAAAACTTCACCAGTACAGGATGGTGCTGTAAATGAGCTTTTAAAGATCACTTTTTACAAACCAATTAAGTAAATGGTCACTCTGAGGGAAATCACATAAAGATATGTACTGACAGGGGAGGGGGCTATGCCAACAGTAACTCCAGTTAGAATACATCTCTAATGACATCATCATAAATACAAATAATACCTTTTCTGAAATAAGTGAATATATGTACTGTAAATCGTTAATGATTCAAAAAGTGACCTCAGTTATGACCAACACTGGCACCAAAGATGAACATTTTTAGTTAGAAGAATTTCATTAAACACTTGTATTAAATATAACAAGGCAGTAATATGTAACCATATAAGTACGAACAGACATTTAACTCTATACACATTCCTAAAGATGCAAACTTTTTAAACAATAATGTCACTAAGAGAATTAAAGAAAGCCTTGTATTTCATTGCCTAATAGCTGCACGTATTTAAGGTTTTATTTTCCCCTTTGGATGTTCCCTTTAGGAGGAACTATTATCAAGTACCTAGTCATTTTAATATTTATACATCTCATAATAACTTAACTTGTATTTGGTTTATATAGCAGTCTACTGTAAGTTAGGTTAGTGTGAATGTGTCCCCTAAAGACGAATCTTCTCTAGGTTACTGACAAAATTAAGTTTCCTGACTTTCCAAGCTAAGTGTGCACCGTGCCAGCAGTCACTTTGCGACCCCTCAAAGCAGCAAGTTTGGCATTTCTAGAAGCACAATGAAAAAATTCTTTTAAAATACACTTGGTATAAAGTTACTACTGTGAGAGAATCTTGCTACAAATTAAACATCCCTTCTTGAACTACTTAGCTGACTGTCCACAAAAGTACTTCCTGAACTGCTGACTACAGAGATTACTCAAAAGACAAAGATGAAATTACTCAGAAAATGTAACCCTAAATGACTTCTTATATACCTCAGAGTCCAAGGTAACAAAGAAAACTCTAAATAACCAAAGTTCAATACAATCTAAACCAGAAATTCATTACCTCTCCCACTATTTACATACTTTTACCTAAATTTTCGGTGTTCAGAGACAGCAGTCAGAAAGAAAAAAGGGAAAAAAAACCACCCTAAACTAAACCCAAACCATGAGACAGAGAAACCGGAGACTTTGGAGGAGCAATACTCTTATGTTTCTGCAGCTCCTAAGATGATCATGGGTTATGTGAAGAGAGGAACCTTTCAGTAAGATATAATTAGGCTGATTACTCACTTCCTGGTTTCTAAATCAGTTTGTCTTTCTTAGCCATGAAGCCAAAGGAAACTCTTGGCACATCTTTTTATTTTTCTTCAAAAAACAAACAACAACAAAAAAACCCCACAAACACAAAATGTAACTCTGCAAAACTGTAGTTACTCAAATAAAATTACCTTACTATTCCTGGGGTTTAAGCCAAGAATGCATTCACATCAACTTTCTCTTCTCGCCCTGGCCAGGTGGCTCAGCTGGTTGGAGCGTCACCCCATTCACTAAAAGAATGCGGGTTCGATTCCCAGTCAGGGCACATACCTAGGCTGTGGGTTCAGTCCCAGAGGGGGTACATAGAGGAGGCAACAGATTGATGTTTCTCTCTCTTAAAAAAAAAAAAAGTCGTCTTATCTAACTGATGTAACATTTCTCAACCCACCTCCCACTCCTATGTCCAAGAAATTTCCTATTTTCTCCCCTATACGTTCTCAGGTATAAAATTTGACGTCTGAAATTTTCCCAAATTGCAAGACTTCGGAAAAAGAATCAAATCCTGCCTTGAAGCAAGACGTCAACAATTCATGATATTTTCATTTAGAGAAGCTGTTTCTGCTCACAAATAGCTAAACTACCTTAGAACCTCTTAGGTTATTAATCTTTTAGTAGTATGCAACCCTACATTCCACATACTAACTACATAAAATATTTAAAAGCCTTATGTGGAATTACAACTTACTTTAAGGGATCTTCTTGATCACTGTCTATGCTATCAGCTTCACTGTCAGGGTCACCTCTCCATGTCTGATCCACAGTAATGGGTTCCTGCTCCCCATCACTCCAGCTGTCTTCATCTGAGGCAAGGAAGGGAGAGCAGCCATTAAGACTTCCCACCTCTGTAACTCCACCACACAAAACTAGATTACTTAACACATCAACCCAAATCTTAAAATTAAGTGAGTTAACCATGCCCTCAAAAAGACAGGGAAGTCCACCTCAAAACTGTTTCCTGAAATGACCTTACCTAGCAAAGATAAGTATAAAAACAGCAATGGAGAAAATAGTCATAATAAACTCAAGAACATAAACCTAAGCACACACTACTTCAGAATTGGTGAACAACACAGCAATCCTGGAATCTCACCAAACTGATAATGAATTATTGTTATCAAGTACCATATATGTTCAAGGTACTGTGCTAAACTAAAATAAGTTTTTTGTTACCTTTCTTCCTCCTTTTTCATTCTAGGAGAAGATCCTTACCCAGAATTCGGCTGGCTTCACTGCGACTACTTTCTGGAGTCTGAGACCCCAGCTCTGTCTTAGCATATGAGCTCAGCTGGCACAAGAGAGTTTCACCCATAGGCCCTGGATTGTTCTTCTTCATTTGGGCATGAAGTGCCAAGGCATTTCTACGGGCATGTTCAGCACAGAAAGACACCCTATGGAGACAAAATATTAACATTTTATACTCAGATTCTCTCTTGAGAAAGTTCAATGATTTTCACGTTCAGTGATCTTTAGGTCATTTTTAGGAAATTAAAATGACCATTATCTTCATTTATAAATACTTAAAAGTCGAGTGAGGCAGAGTAATGTACTGGCCCAAGGTCAGCTCAACTATTTGGTTTTACTAAAGGGAAATGCTGGTAGCATAATCTAATGTTCTACACACCAAACAAAAATTCCAACTATAAAAATGATGACACCTCACAACAAATCAAAGAGATCCACTTTCATCTTTCAAAATTGATTCCGGAAGGAAACTCTACATTTCATTTCAATATGAATACAAAACAGGTAATATGACGTTGCACACAATTTTAAAATCAAAAGGGTATACACAGAATTATCTAGTCAAGTTATGTTTCCGCATGGATGTTTGTACATAATGAAAGCCATGAAGACTTTCCCAGAAAAATAAACATTTTGTGTATAATTTAACAAGATTCAGAGATGGCCAAAAGAGCAAGGGACGCCAGGGTTAAGAAAAATTTAGAATACCCCTTTATTTTAAAGATAAAGAAATGATCCAAAGAGATGATCATGTCCTTCCGATTTTCACCATTTTATTTTTTTTTTTTACTTTCCAAGGATATATTCATAATTCCAATTTTATATGCAGGTAAGCTAAAAACTCGGCAGCTACACCCAGGCGCACATCATAACCCATTTCACTCTCTTTAAACTTACAAGTACAAACGACAAATACATCTACACATATATACCCATCTTTCTTCTCAGGCTTTGGGGCAGCACAAGGGCATCTCTTCCCATTCTTCGTCGAAATATAACTACATTGCTTGAAGGGTGCATTCTTGTCTTCAAGGATATGCTTAATGCAAAACTCCTGCCCCTCCAGGCGCGGTAGCGAGCATGGACGATGAGTGAACGAACAAGAGAGGGGCTCCTGAGACCTAGGTACTGGGGTGATCCTCCCCCTATTGGTCGGCAAGACGTGGATCCGAATCCTGTTCATATCAAAACCTGCAGGGTAACACAAAAGATCAAAAAGCCCTCACCCGTACCAAAAATGCCTCCTCACAATACCCAGGCAGACTGCGGGTAGCTTCTAAGGGACAGAGAAAAGTCACTCCCCGCATCCCGCCTCGGCTCACGTCTCCAAGGCATTAGTGATTTTGCCTCACCTCCACTTCTCCCTCCAGGCCATCCGCCCACCCGGAACACCAACCACCACGCTGAAAGCAGTATCGCAAGGACTCGCAATGGAACAGCACTAGCAGGAAGCGTCAGCGCCGGCCCCACGCGGCAGCAAGAACGCCGCATAGCCGCGACTCGCGTCCGCCTCCCTGCAAGCCGCCTTTGTCCCGGCCCGCCTCAGAGCTCACTGCTGAGCCTAGCCATTCCTTAGCGGCCCGTGCAAGCGCCATTTTGTACTTAGGCTCTGGGAACCAGAGAATCTGGATCCTACGAGCCTATAGGAGGAGAGAAACCCCGATGCTGACCGAGGCAGCGTAGCAGCCCGAAGAGGGCAAAAGTGGTAACGCAGCAGCCTTAGAGCAGAGACGAAAACCAGGCACAGCTGCCTTCTTACCCGCACCGCCTCACCGCGCCACGCCGCTCGCCCTTTCTGGCGCCGTCAGCCGCTTCCAACTCGGCCACGCTCCTTTCCGGGCTCCCAACCGCCGATTGGCTACAGAGCCTGCGGGGCTGCGCCACCATTGGCTGAGGTCAACTACCTATCATGCCTGGGGGCGGGGCCCTGAGAAAACGTGCGGCTGGGATAGGTGAAAGGACCTATCCGTCTGCCCGCGACTCCGCCCCGGGTAGAGGGAGGTGGCCCGAGCGCGGGATGCGCGGTATTTCCTCTGCAGAGCGTGGGTGGTTTTCAGTCTGCTGTTTGGGCGCTCTGCGGCTTGGCCTGTAGCTTTCTCAGCACACCTACACCACAGGTTAAAAAAAAAAAATCACATGTTTGACACGATCTATAAAGGAAAAAGCCTAAGTTTTCTTTTGTGTGAAGTTCATTTACTGAAACATTTTTCTAAGTTTTAACTGAGTGTGAAAGTTACATATGCAAACATTTAATTTTCCAAACAATTTTAAGAGGCCAAGGATATTATTAATCTCCATTTTACAGGTAACTGAGGAAAAGAATGGGCTCACATGTAGTAAATGGGGAAAAGAGGCAAATTTGAACCCAGCCCTCATTCTTTATCCCTTTTTGCCTCATCGTAAAGAGCATTTGCCTCTGACAATAATGGAATACGAGTTGTGGTTTAGGCCCTGATTCTCTAAAATTCTCTACAGTTCCATGTTAAAAATGTAAATGGCAGGCACGATCCCAATTTTATCATCCTTTGAGAAGTTTTTTTGTTGTTAAAAGGATCTTTTTCATCTCCTGTAGAAATGAACCGACACGTTTTCCCCATAAACCTTCTGGCTCTTTTTTGCACTGCAACCTTCTCAAGCACCCTGATCTGTGGTTTCACTTAAGAGACTTCTCCATTATCGATGAGGAGGTGAACATAAAGAATTCACAACACTCAGGAACAGCAGTTTAGCCACAAGAAATGATTATAAAAGTAGGCAAGTGGTGGGACAGGTGAAGTGCTGTTTCCAAAGATTAGAGTGGCCTTAGCCCTTTTCCTGGAATTTACTCATTTAACAAATTATGTACTGAGCACCTAAGTGCCAGACACTGGAGATACAGAAAGAGCAAGAAAGATAACCCTGCTTTTTTGGAGTAAACATTCTACAGCAGTTTGGAGTTGTAGACACAGTACAAACATAATAGCAACTATGATTTATACATATAAGCAAACACTCCAACCCTCAGAGGGGTACAAAGAATATATTTGTTATAAATACCCTAACAGGGGTATCCCACCCACGGGCTGCATGCAGCCCAGGATGGCTACGAATGCAGCCCCCCAAAAATCAGAAATTTACTTAAAACTTTTTTTTTTTTTTTTTTTTTGCTCATCAGTTTTCGTGTTCGTGTATTTAATGTGTGGCCCAAGACAACTCTTCTTCCCATTGTGGCCCAGAGACATCAAAAGGTTGGACACCTCAAAACTAGCCAGAGGTAGTTACATTACAGAAAATCCTGGAATCAGAATCTGCAATCAAATATGGTAATATCAAAAAAGAATATTAAAACTATAGGGAGCAATGTAAAGAGTCATTAAGAATGAGATAAGGATGCAACAAAGATTTTGTTAGAGGTTCTTCTGAAGGTCTTAGTTTAAAAAAGATCCTCTTGCTATGCCTAAAGCAAACAAAACATTGCTATTTAGGACGATTTCATTCTAAGTTGGGAGGGACAAGGTATTATTGAAGGGTCAAAACGTCAGCAAATTTTGTGTTGTGTAGCCAACTAAATAACCATTTTTAATCCACTGAACACTTTGTTAGCTGTTAATTAAATGGGTTAAAGTGGACCTGAGTGAGGGTGTTTGCAAATAGAGGTTGACAAAGATGAATTCTGGAGGAAATAAAATTTGGAGCTTTGGGGGCTAATTCTAGAAAGTGTGTGTGTGTGAGAGAGAGAGAGGGGGAGAGAGAGAGAGAGAGAGAGAGAGAGAGAGAGAGAGAGAGAGAGAGAGAGAGAGAGAGAGAGAATATAAATGAATGCCAAACTCCTGGCTCTTTTTGTAGTCATCCTCATCTCAGTATGACAACTCCATCCTTCCAGCTGGTCAGGCCAAACACTGGGAGTCATCCTTGACTTTTTCTTCTAAACTTATAACAGATCCTACTGCCT
>PVIA01010870.1:0-48688 GCA_004024845.1 Tonatia bakeri | reverse complement strand
CTGAAGAGATGGCAGAACCCAGCTCTGGGTGGGGGCTCAGCCTGTGCCGGCCCCTGACTGTGCTTTGTGGGGGTCCAGCCTTCAGCACGGCTACCCTCTGCATCCTGCTGCCTGTGATCGGGGTGCGGGGACTGGAAAGGGGATCCATCTAGCTCTGGGGTGGCTGGGGGCCTCAGGGGCAGGAGACACCACACAAGTAATCGTGTCCCTTTCCTCAGGGCACTGGGCACACATGCTCACGTTCTCTGTGTGACCCAAGAGAAAGCGTGTGAAAAGGTGGTTCTTTCTCCTCACAGCAGGGTGGTGCTCGTGTGCTATTATTGCCCCCATTCCACAGGTGAGAAAACTGAGGCTCCTCGAGGTTAACCGAATTGCCAGAGGTCACACACACACACTGTGCTGGGGCGGGGCCTTTGCCCACAGGTGTGCCTTGTGCAGCCCGTCAGGGCCTGGGCTCCGGTGCTGTGAAAAGCTGCCCGGTGATCTGACTTTGCATCCCTGTTTTGAGCCTTGGTCCAGGAACTTCTTGCTACCTCTCCCCGTGTCCTCACTGCACACAGAAGATGCTTGAGGGCCACCCAGGGCTCTGGGTGCGGGGTGAGGGGGACATTCTCCTAACAGCACTGATGGACAGCCCCTGGACTTCCTGGGAAAGGGGCCCACCTCTGTGCAGGGACACGCACCCGTCCCAGTGGCACTCTGCTGTCCCATGTGGCAGTGGGGGCGATGTGGGGGAGGGGGCACAGCTGCGTGTCATTTCTAGACCCTCCTGGGGGCACTGCTACTCCTGTGACCGCATCAGCTCGTTTGCTGAAAAGAGGTCTGGATGAGTCTTTTTGGACACCTGGTGGACTCGTTTGTGCTCACCTGACTGTGCCCACGGTGCATGACTGGTGTGGGGGCTGGTACTCAGCCAGCACTTGTTCGGGGTTGTTTGGAGGGTGGCAATCAGATCCCAAGGTGGGGATGAGGGGGGTGGCCAGCTGCCTGCTCTTGGAGTTGGGGCCCAGCACCAAGCAGGGGGTGGTGGTCCTGCTGGGTGTGGGGAGAGGTGAGTGCTGCCCAGACAAAGTCAGGGGGTCCTGAGCAACAGCAGTCCTGGTGACCCCCTGCAGCACGCGGGTGCCGGTCTCTGGAGGGCTCTCGCACCCTACCCGGGCTGGGCCTGCCATACGCATCTCCGTGTCAGACGGCTCAGATGCTGCTGGTGGTAGCCAGCCCGAGATCCCTTGTACCAAAATGTCAGAGGTCCAGCCCAGAAGGTCTGGTCTGTGATGACAGCAGCGCTGTCCATTCTTGGGGGAATGGGTGGTTCCAATGAGGAGAACTGTGGACAGATCGATTTTCCTGGGACTGAATCTGACCTCAAAGTTACGGTTACTTGTTTAGCACCAGCAATTCAGGATCCACAATTCAACAGTCTTTTCTGAGTGCCTACTGTGTGCCAGGCAGGGGGTTGCTGAGCTGGAAAGGACAGGGAGCACCCCTGGGGGGCCAGGGAGCTCCATCAGGCGGAGAGCAGATTGGGCTCCCGGTGCTTTGAGTGACAGGTTGGGGCCACCTCCTGCAGTTCCGATCTCAGGTGGGGCTGGTCTTCTCGGCCCCCTGGGTGCCTGTCCTGGCTCAGGCAGCACAGGCCACGTGACTGGGGCCCCACCCGACCTCCCCAGGCTGCATCCATCACAGTCCTAATCCCGGGAATCCGTACCCACTAAGCAGGATGCCCAACAAGAAGGCTTTGATTTCCCCATCAGCTCTGAAGGGCGGCGTTATTGATGGCGCGTCCTTCCCGACAGGGCTCGAGAGAGCAGCTCCTCTTTGCTTGGAGAGGTGCCTCTTGTTGCGGTGATTTATTGTGCTCACAACGCTGATGTGTACAAGGACCTGCATATTTATTCAAGTGGAGGAGCTTGCTCCCCCAGCACACGTGTGGAGGAAAGCGGGAGAGTCGGAGTCGGGAGGGCTTCCTGGATTTCTGCAGCACACCTGCCCTCCCAGCAGGCATCTTGAACAGACAACTGCCAAGGAAAGCTGGAGATGGATTAATTCAGAAATTGACCAGTAACTTCAACTTCATCCAGAGACGGTGGGGACCTTACAGGGCTAGGAACAGTGTCCAGGGCTGGAGAGCAGGAGCTAAGAGAAGACAGGCAGGACCTCAAGGTCATGAGGAGGAAGAGACCAAGACAGTAAAACTCAGGCAAATCAGGATGGGAGAGGAGTTGGGGAGGCGTACGGAAAAGCAGGGGCCTCAAGAAGGACCACACGGGAGGGCAGGGGCGCCAGAGCAGGTGCACGGAGTCTGACCCGCAAAGGGAAGGAAGGGGTCAGGCCCCGGGGCTTGGTGGCAGGACGTGGGTGTTCCTTGCTGGCTGCAGAGTGTGCAACCCTGATGGAAGGGAGGCCCAGCTGGGCAACTCACTGCCCAGGCCACCCATCTAAAGGGCACCAGAGTGTCACCGAAAATCATAGGCATAAGTGCACGCTCGGGGTCAGGAGGTGGACAGAAACAGCAGCCCCTCCACACGGTCACGTGTCTCTGTTTTGCATAGTGTAGAGTAGTGGCCCCTTCCCTGTACTGGACAAGTAACAGTGAAACCCTACATCAAGGGTAGCAGCCAGAAGGGACCAAATTACCAGCCTTCTTGAGTCCCTGCTGCTTCACTGGCCCTTAGAGCAGGGCACATGCCCGAGCTACAGGACATCCACGAGTTCACTCCACATCCATGAGGCGGGGGTAGTGGGGCCCTGCCGAGGAGGCGGTGGCTTGGGACCGAATGGCCTGGGCGAGGCCTTGGGTCTCCTGGCTGGTGTCTGCCCCTCAGGTGAGCCTGTCACTTCCTGCAAGGCTTTCTTGTCAGCTGTCATGCCTTTGAAACAGTCCTCGTGCTGGTCTGGAACCGCTGCCACCCTGGGGGAGCCAGGGAAGTGATTGTATGCACCACACTGGGGGCATGTGACTCTGAAGGGGCAAACCCCTGTGTACTCCCCCCGCCCCCCCCATGGTGAGTCTTGTCCACTTGAGTTGCCCTCCGCCAGCCCGACCCTGGGACCTCTGCTGACAGTCAGCACATGGTCCGGGACCCCAGAGACTGACGACTGGAACTTTCAATGGTTTCATGCCCCACATACGCCCTCGGTGTCTGAAAGGCCAAGAGGGGGCCTCTTTACTCAGGTGTGGACTGCACCTGGGATGCCAGGGGACTGAGGGTGTGGGCTCAGCTCTGCCCCAGGCTGCCTGCCGGCACTGTTGGTGCCTGCTGAGCACTTGGACCCGCTCTGAGCGGGCCAGGAGGCCAGGGGGAATCTGACTGCATTACAAATGTTCTTTACCATTATAAAAGTGATATATGCTCACTGAAAAGCACTTAATATAGAAAAATATACAGGAGTGCAGAAAAATCGTCCATAATCCCGTCTTGCTGAGAGAGTTCCCAGTGATATGTTAGCCCCTCTCCTCCTGGGCTTTCTGTCTCCACCTCGCCTTCTCTTCCTTCCCAACAGGCAGCCCTGGGGCTCGTGGTGTCTGGCACCCATCTTACAGATGGGGAAGAGGAAACCCAGGAAGGCACCCACCACCGTCGTGCCCCAGCCGACGTCCACTCGGCACTGGCCTCAGGAGCTGCTGCCCACGAGGACATTCTGGTACAGACTGCGAGTCTCGGTCACTTCAGGGAAGAAGCAGGGGAGGGAGGGTGCCCTCTGACCTTCATAGCCCATGCCCCCTTTGCCATTTCTTCAGAACTTGCCTCAGCCAGAGCAGGGCCTTTGGCTGCACCAAGGACCCACATGAACACCTGAGGGGGAGCTCAGTGAACTTGGCTTATGCAGCACTTACTCTCCCTCTGTCCACCTGATGGTGACCCTGGAAGGGGACCTGACAGGTCCATGGGAGGGAACTCTAACCAGCACCCAGGCTGTGGCTGTACTGACCAAGGGGCTCAAAGGCCCCAGACGAGGAGTTTGAGGAGCTGCCCCATTTACAGGGCTGCCTCTCTGGGGGGACCTTTCCTCTTAGCTATATATAGTTCTGCTTTGCTTAAAACGGGTCCTCAGTGCAACCAACCCTCATGTTCTTACCATATAACCTGCAAGATCTAGGATCCAAAATAATTTACCATGTGCTCCTGGAGGGATACCTCATGCTATTACACAGGAAGTGCCCCAGCGCCAGTGGGGGGGGGCGGGGGGATGTATTTTTAGGTGGACTCCCAGCAGGAAGTGACACTCCCTTGCCAAATGCAGGGGACAGCATAGAATATAGAATTAGACAAAACTAGAGCACATTCTGCCTCTACCCTTTCGAGCTGCGTTTGTTGCTTTTGGCACGTGGCAAACCTTCACCAATTCTCAGTTTCCTCATCTCTCATCTCTAACAGTGGGCAGGAAGCTTACCACGGCACCAAGCCGGTGGACGTGCTTGGGGCCCTGAAAGTTGGTGAACAGCAGAACGGGGTGTTTAAAAAGAGATCAGCTGTCTCAAACCCGGCGTCTCATTGGTCAGCAGCAACACTGTCCACGGCCCACTCCCCCCACTTCTAGAAATCCATCCCAGGAAAATGATCCACGATGCAGTCAACATGCTGTGGACACATGGGCTTTTATAGCCTGACTTATAAGGCGGAAAATGGGGCATAGCCTACATGTCCAACAACAGGAGGTAGGCTCTGAGAAGATTATGGGTCATCCTTGTTTCGGATTTTTAGATGTCCAAAACCGGGCTTCCAAAAAAATCTTCACGACGTGGGACAATGTCCGCAACAAAATACCTCGTGGGTGGAAATCGGGTGTAGCCAGGACCCGGGCTGAACCGCAGCTCCATCCAACCTCGGGCAGCTGCCGTGGCCAGGGAGCAGAGAGCCCTTTGGGGTGACGAGGGGAGGGGCAGCGGGTCTGAGCCCGGGGTCTGCCTGGCAGGAGAGTGGACCCGCCATCTGGAGTTGGATCATGTCGTCCCATGTCCTGGCCGACTCTGTCCTGGGCTCCACTGTGCTCAGCGCTTTCTCTGTGTCCTCACTGAGCCCCATTGCTCAGAGCGTTCCATCACAATGAAAAAACCCAGTTCACACCAGCCTGAGCTAAAAAGTACGCTGGCTCACAGAACTAGAAGGTTCCGCAGTAGATTTAGCTTCGTGCCCATCTGGAGGCTGGAAGGTGTCACCCGTGTCTCATCCCCCTGGGCTGGCGTGTGGAGGCTGCGTCCCAGGCCCACTGTCCCTCTCTTCATTGCCTTGAGGTCATGGCCGGGACGGCTGCCTGCAACCAGGACGCGCACCTTAGCCGTCGCAGCAAACCCAGCAGACACGAATGGTTCCGCTCAACCAGAAAAATCCTGGGAAACCTTGGGTGAGCTCTCCGGAGGCCCGTGTCCCACCTCAGCAAGCCGGGGATGAATCCAGCCTCCAAAAGGTGGACTCCATTTCCAGGAGAAGAAGGAAGGGTTGCGGGGAAGATGGGAGATCCTACAGTTTATTACAAATCTTCAGTCTTATTATCCTCATCTCACAGGTAAACCGAGGTTCAGAGAGGCAGGGTCTGGCACAAATAATCTCCCTTTTTTATTATAAAGTCATAAGCATGTAATTCTGTAACATAACAATATCACACTCAAGCACACTGCGTGACATTTTAGGGGAAATGTTCAAATTAAAACTATAAATTTTTATGCCCATGTTGTTACCCTACCGACGACTGCGAAGCAGGCGTTACTTCTGTCGGTCCCATGTGTCACCCAATAGTGCAGCCCCTGCAGGAGCCAGGAAGCAATCCAGGCGGGCTGCCTCCATAGCCCGTGCGAGGCCAGAGCCGTGTCAGTCTGCTCGGACTGCCGTTCCAGGTGCCGCAGGCCGGGGGCTTAAACAACAGAAATGTACTTTCTCATAGTTCCGGAGGCTGGAAAATCCCAGATCAAGGCCTCCTGACACAGCTGATTTCTGGTGAGAACCCTCTTCCTGGCCTGCGGACAGTGCTTTCTGTCTGTGTCTTCACACAACGGGGCATTCTCTCTCTCTCTCTCTCTCTCTCTCTCCCCCTCCCTCTCCCTCGTCCTCTCCCTCCTTATAAGGCCGTGAGTCCTACAAGATCAGACCCCGCTATTACGACTTCATCGAAGCTTCATTACAAAGGTCTTATTTCCAAATACGGTTGCAGTAGGGTTAGGGCCTCAGATGTGAATTTTGGGCACGGGGAGCACAGTTCGGTCCAGAGCATCACTCGCCGCAGAGCCGAGTGAGCCTGCAGCCCAGCCTCAGACAGGGGTGACCCCTCAGTGCTCAGGCCTGGCCCCTCCCGCAGCCCCCAGCAGAACCCTCCAGCTGCGGGGATGCAAGCGGAGATGAAGGCTGTGTGCCCCAAACTGAGCGTCAATCGGGGAGCCAAGCTGCAAGCAGCTGGAGCTAACTCGGCTCATTAAAGCGAAACGGAGCTGCATTAAAGGCCATTGAGCAGCTCCTGAGATCTCTGGGTGGAGGCTGCGCAGCCGGGGGCAGAGTTCAAGCTCAGGGCAGCGCTGGCCCGGGGCGGGGGGGGGGGGGGGCCCACTGGGATCTCGCCCCTCCCCGTGTGCTGGGGGCCCTGCCGGGGAGTGAGCTGGCCACTGCTGCCTGAATCCAACCCTGGAAGCCTTGGGAACCACATGCAGGTGTCTCTGCTGCCTCACCCTTCCCAGCATGAACTCACACAGTCCCAGACTCTGTGCGACTGGCTCAACCCCAGTCAAATGCCAGTTCTCCCAGCTGCAAGGGAGGCTGGGAAGCAGGGCTGAGGCATTTGCGCATGGGACAGGGTCTCTGCCTCCCTCCAAGCTATGTGAAGTGGGGAAGGGACATACCAGGATGCTGGCTAGCCTGTAAGAATGGCACTGGTCAAAGAAGCAGAACCACACATATAAATAATTAGTGTCCTACAGCTGCCGTAACAAACTGTCACAGGCTGGGTGGCTTAGAACAGAAGTGTATTACTCCACAGTGCTGGTGGCTGGGAGTCCGAAACCACAGTGTCAGCCAGGCTCTCATCTCTCCTGGCTGCTGGTGTCACCAGTGGTGCTCGGCATCCCTTGGCTGGTGGCAGCGTCCCTCCAGTCTCTGCCTCTGTCTTCGCATGGCTGTCTTTCCCCTGGGTGTCTGTGCCGCCTCCTCTCTGTGCGTGTCTGTCTCTGCATCTCTTCTCCTTATAAGGACTCCAGCCCCAGGGGATAAGGGACCCACCTTACTGCCGTAGGACCTCCTCTCAACTGACCACTAAATTATACGCAATGACCTTAACCCTTAATTACTGCAAATACCCCATTCCCAAATAAGGTCATATTCATAGACTCCAGGGCTTAGGACTTCAACATATTTGTGGGGGGACAGAATCCAGCCCATAGCACCCGCTTTCATGTTCCCCACATCTTCCCTGTGCTTCCCGGGACCACCTCCCCAGTAAACTGCCTGCACCCAAGTCCTTGTCTCTGGCTTGTCTTTGGGGGGTGCAAAATTGAAGATTCTGAAGGGAAAGGAGAAAGGGGAGCACAGTTCAGGATGCAGAGAGTTAGGGATGAAGGATCCATGGGCTCTGAGGTCAAGAAATGAGGTCAAGTTCAAGGAGGTCCAGCCCAGGAGATGGGGGAGCCAGAGGACCCAAGCAGGGAGGAGCTTCCTTGGCCAGAATTTGGAGGAGAAGAAGTAGGAAGTGGGGATGGCTGGTAGGTGCTCTGGCTGGGGAAACTGAGGCCCAGAGGCAGGCAGCAACTTGCCTTGAAACTCTGTCTCTGTCCTTTCTGTTTTGGCTTCTTCCCCCCCGCTGAGGGGCTTCCCTGGCAAGGTTGTCACCAGATGGTGGCCTGCAGGATGCAGATCAGGTGCGTGGGGGCTCTGCGTCCCATGTCCAGCTGTGCCCAGGCCAGGGAAGGGGGCAGACCCATGGCCAAGCACTGGTGCCCCCCTGCCTGGTCCAGAAGCATCCACTGGACTCTGTATTTGGCTGTGTGGGCAGTTGGGGGCTGTTGTCCTCTCGGCTTTGCCTCCCCCTGCCCCTGCACATTTTCATTAGGCTTATTAATAAAATACAGCCACGTCCCTCTGCCCACAAAGTCGACTTGTTGTATTTACAGCTGTTGGAAAACTCGCTGCCCCAAGCCTGGACCCCTGGCCGCACCGGAGCCCCCGCTCAGCCAGCAGTGCGACTCCCTCCAGGTTCCCCCCGGGCAGGCGAGGTCACGTGTGACAGGCAGCAGCCTGCACGGGGGGTACGGGTCTGAAAAACACCCAAAAACCCCTCTCTGAGGAGACGCATTTCATTTGGGGGCAGCAGGAAGAGTCTGCTGTTTAAAGTCCATACATGCTTTTCAGCTCTTGAGAAAACACAGAAGCCTCCCCCGGAGCCTGCCTGCTACACAGAAGGGGCAGAAATAGGAATGTTGTGCTCCAATCAAAGATGGCGCCTGCCATGGCGAAGGCGGCACATCAAATTACTTGCTCTGAGACCATGCACTGATCAAAACACCTGGGTGGTCTGGGGGAGCCAGAGATATTCCCAGGGTCCTTTGCTGTTGGGGCCAGGGCAGGGACTCAGAGGCTTTGTCCCGATGGTTCGGTGTCTACTGGCGCTCCGTTTAAACACGGATGGTGGGGGACTACTCCTGCCCCGGGTGGCGGGTTACGATGCTGTGTGGCCAGGCGGTCTGTGGAGGTGAGCACCCCTCCCAGGCCTGAGCTGCTCGGTTACAAGGCAGGGGCGGGCCCGACCCCTGCACAGTGGGTGAATGGCCCTCAGTTCTCCCCACCCTTGTGGCCTGCCTCTTTGCCCTCATTGTCCGGGCAGCCGGCCCCATGAGCCGAGTGTTGTCCTGCGGTCGTCTCAGGTCCGTAAACGCCTTGTAAAAATCGATGGGGAACAAGAGCTCTTTATGTTGGTGGCGGCCCCAGTCCAGGCTGTTAAGTCTGTCCCAACGGAGGGTCGGGGCCTACAGTAGAGGGGCTTGAGGGGTTTGTGTGAGCCCCCAATTAGGGTCCCACGTTAGCACTGCGGCCCCCTGGGCCCGGCCCTGCTGGGCTCTGCCCTGAGTCCGGGCAGGACCCTGGGGCTCCCGGGGCTGGGGGCTGGGGCTTCTGATTTTGTGTCATTTAATATCTTTTTCCTCTTTCCCGTGTTTCTCCTCGTGCCTCTGACTTCTCGTCCTTGGGTTCTGCTTTTCTTCCCATTCCTTACATTACGTGGAATATCATGTGTTTGTATTTTATGTCAGGTGATATTACATACATTACTTTTCATTTTTGTGTTCTTGTCTTTATGTACAATACAAAGACTTTCCAAACACTGTCAATAGTGGTATTGAAAGGGTTTTTGTGTTTTTATTCCTTTTCTTCATAGCTCTCCCTGAGAATCCACAATGTTTTTATTTTGAAAGGAAGTAAAAGCACTTTGTTTTTTTCTCACTCTTGATGCTCATGCGTTGGAACTGGGGGGCTCCCCTGTGCCCGTGGAGAGGCTGGATGCGCCAGAAGCTTCTCTGGACGTGGGAATAGCCTCATTGCTTGCTCGCTGAATCCAGGGTTAGGGTTTCGGGAGCCTGTTTTTCATTTAGAAGGTGCCGCTTTCAAGGGTGCTTCTTCCACACTGGAAAGTTTGGCTTCTACCGGCGCTCAACCTGCATTGAACCCTGAAAAATATCGCAAATGCGTGCTGAAATGATAAGACATGCTGCAATACCAGACTAAGCATTGCCGAATAGGCAACCTGGTATTTAGGTGGTAAATGTGAGGCCAGGGGTGGACAGGTTGGGCCGGGGTCCCCCATTTGGAGAGTGGTCTGTATAAGGCAGGAGCCAGATCCCCACGCAGTGAGCTAATGCCTCAGGCGTCCTGCCCGAAACGATTCACCTTTTCCTCTCTGCTCTCTGATGCCGCTTCATCTATTGGGTGTGACTCTGGAATTCCCATTCTGTGTCTTTGATCATCTCATGTGTTTCCTCGCCAACTCCACTGCTTTGATCTCCGAGCCCTCGGTGAATCTTTATTTCTCGTGTGGATTTTCAAGTCAATTTGTAAAGTCCCTGGAAAAGTGCGGCGGTGACTTTGACCGGGTTGTTTTTAATTTACGGAGCAGCTGGAGGAAAACTGACCTTGGCAATGTTAGGGTGCGCCAGCCATGGGGAGGGGCCCTCTCCCCATCACTCTACCTATTCTTTGGAGCCTTTCCTAGGGTCAAGGTTTTCTCTGTAGAGAGAGATCTTGTGCACTTTCTCGAAGTCTCATTCCTGGATGCTTTCTGTGTTTTGTTGCTATGATAGATGCTGCTATGCTTTTGGCTGCATTTTTCCAGAGAGTTTTCGCTGGAGCGGAGGAACCCGGTTGTTTTTCGAGTAGATCGCTGTGTGTCTGGCAGCCATATGGAGGTCTCCTGTCAGTCCTGTCGGTCTGTCTGTCGGCACCCTCAGGCTTTTCCTTCCTTTCACGGCTCTGGGTCTATCCGACCTTTCCATTTCCATTTGAGATGTTTTTGGCACTTCCCATCCCCCCCCCCAAAATGTATGGATTTAATCCTTTTTAAAGTATTGGCTTGTGGCTGTGAATAATATTCCTTAAATATTAATTAGAAACTATATTTTTTTATATATGAGTTTTCCCTGTTTTTATTTTATATCTTTTAGATTTGTATTTTCATTGCACTCATTACTTCTGTTTCGTTCCCAATTTGATTGAATTCTGTCCTTATCTATCTGCCTAGGTTTTTCTTCTTGCCCTGATCTGACTGTTGTTCTTCTAGCCTCAAGCTCCACTACTTTGCTTGCAAATTAAAACAGTAAAGGCTTTGGGTCTTTCTCTATGGACGACTTTAGTCGTGATCCATGACTTTTTTACATGTTCATTTTTCTTTAGCCTTTTTGGGGGGTTAATTTCAGCTATTCAGTATGCCGAATGATCCCTCCCCCTACCGTTGTTAGCTCTCACCTTTAACAAGGAATGGGGCTCTTTTTAAACTTTGAGAGTTGTAAAAAAGTCATCCTTGTCTTGAAAACGACCTGCTAGAAGGTGGGACCAGCCCAGAGGGCGACATGGCAGGATGGGTGGTGGGTGGCGTGAGGCAGAGTGGTGACGGCACCACGGGAGCCTCTGGGTCGTGACAGGGAAGTCCTGCCCTCATTCACTCAGTTTGTGGGGGCTTGTCTGTCTCTTGCAGCCGAAAACTTCACAGGCAATTGTTGGGGACAGGCTGCGGATCACAGAGTCTGCACAAGCCTGGGCTGTTGGGGGGGCCCCGGGTGGCTCCCAGGTCAGATCCAGGGTCAGGCTGGGTGGAGCCTGTGAGGACCAGGGTGAGGGGGAGTGGGGCTCTGACAGGACAGGTGACACGACTCCTCCACGGGTGTGGGGGAGGCCGGCAGGCAGGTTCCTCTGGAATGGAACTCACCCAAGGGGGCTTACGTATTAACAACACTAGTCGCTAAAACCTCTTCATGAGGCTGGTCTGTGCCGGCTGCGGATCTAAGGACTGCCCAGGCATCACCTCAACAGGGCTGCACAGCTGCCCACACGGCAGGCGCGCTCCTCCCGCAGGTGCGGAGACTCAGCCCGGAGAGGGGAAGGAAGTTGCCGGAGATGATCTGCTAGCAGGAGCCAGAGTGCGGATCGAGCTCAGGGGTCAGAGCCGGCTGGCCCGCGTCCCTGCTCGTAACCCCAGTGCTGTCAAGTGTCAGTTCCTTAAGGATGCTCGCGTTATTCTCCCTGGAGCATTTCTCCTCCTGACTTCTGAAGTAGCACATGCCCATTACTGATAACGGAAAAGTATAGGGAGAGAGAGGAAGCAATGAAACACCACTCCTTACCCCGCTGTTCCAAGAAAACTGCTGTCAGCCAGCGCCCGTTTCCCTGCCTTCATGTTCGACAGTGGTTCTGGAGTAACGTCCTTGCTCGTAACCTCGATGAGAGAACCCTTGTTCGTGTCAATTGGTTTACGGCAAAGCTGGCTCCGTTCTGCACTGTTTGGCTGCAGTTCCAGGAACCTATCATCGACGCTCACTGATACTCCCATATATTTATGTATACGTCTGTTACATTCTGCAGATAAAGCTTGGCTCCTACTCTACACACCGTTTTATAATTTGCTTTTCACTTAATAACGGGAGGGGAATACTTCTCCACTAGCGTTAAGTACTCTCCCAATCATTAGGTATATGGCTATCTTAAATTCCATGTTATTAATGGGCCATGATAAATCAATTAATTTAATTGCCTTGGTCAGACAGAAGGTTTTGGTTGAATCAGTTAATTAATTTATTCATCCAACAGGTGCTTGCTGATCACCTACGACATGCAAGTGGGAGAACCCGAGGTCCCTCGGTGCCGACTGTCCTCCTGCTGCTGCTGGCCTCCCCGGGACAGGCGGGCTCACGGGCCCGAGGTGGGGGTGGTGTGCGGTTATCAGAATGATAGGCCACGTCTTAGTCATTTGAACTGTACCCCAAAGAGTCATTGCCAACAATGAGAGCGAGGAGCCTTATTCTTCTCTGTGCCTTTAGAAAACCATAAAAACTTCGCTGTAAAAGAATTGATAAAAAGCAACGCCATTATTCAACCTCCACCAGTGTTTATACTTCCGACTTTGATCCCGCAGTTGCCTCCCCTGAGAAAACAAAATATGCTTCTAATTAGACGAGCTTTTCGAGGGAGAGCTGAGTGCTGGCCATTTCGAGATCAGGGCAGCGAGGGATTCGAGGTTGCTCAGCGTGTGGATGGAGCCAGGCCGTCTGTGGTCCTGGGCCGCTGAGGCTGGGAGGGGCCGGGGACAGAGTATCGTACCGTCTGCTGACCACCTTGTCGACAATTTCTTGGATCCAATGGGACCAAACTGCCTTTGGGAAGTGGCTGAAAAGGCTCTGCTTCTGGGGAACCCACTCTTTCTTTTCTAGCTCCGCCCCTCTGCCCGGAGCCACTGTGGTCCAGGGGCTGGGACCTGAGGCATCTGAGAAATGGGCAGAATAGCAGCTATCCTTAGAGGAACACGGTGAGACCTGAGTGGCATGTAGGTGCCCTGAGATGCTAATTCCTCCCCACCCCCCTCTCTCCTCTACTGCAGAGGGACACTTAGAATGAGCCCGTCCTCTGGCCTTCGCCCTCTGTCTGGGTTTGACCTCCCCACCTTCCTCTCGGAAACAGATCCTGGGGGCAGGACTGGAGGGAGGCTCTGGGTCTGGGATGAGATCCCAGAGCACCCGGCGCGGAGGCCTGTGCCTGGGCAGGAAGGGAGCGCCATGGATGATGAGGGTCATCCCAGCCTGGACACGGCCTCCGCTGGCCAGGGCTCCCCGTGTATTCCAGGGCTCAGGCTCAGAGGACTGCATGTGGCCGCCCGAGTGATGGGCATCTGTGTGTGAATCTCCTGACCAGGGAGGGGCCTGGATGGCAGGGCAGCAGTGGGCCCAGGGCAGGGAGCTGGCAGGGGAACACTCTGTGGGCACCAAGGACCCACCGTCTGACCTGGAGACATGCCTGGGCTGGACCCTGCCGAAGGCCTGTCTTTAACCACCAGGTGGGACGGTCCGGACCGTCGGGGAATGTGATCTGGGCCAAAGCCTGGTTCAAGGATTACCTGCTGCGTGAACGTGGGTAAAGGTCCTCCCCTTGCTGAGCCTCTGTCCTCTCGTCTGTGACATGGAGACATGTCTGTGTGAGGGGGTTGTAAGGACTCACTGAGATGGCAACTATGGCTGTATTTGCTCTTGAGAACCACCCACGGGAAGGACTTGTCATTAAGTTATAGAGTATGAGCTTCTCATCGAGAAACGAGCTTTGAGGGGTTTCCGCCCCAGGGGAAGACAGGCTGTGAGCGGCCTTGGTCCCTGGGGGTGGGGGAGGACGGTGGGAGAGCCCCAGAGGGTGGCTTGGGGAGTGAAGCCGCAGATCACAGCAGCTGATGGTGGAAAACTAATTTCTTCAAAGAGATAGTCCTTGAATTTCGTCTTCACCTCCTTTTGGGTGACAGAGAGGACTGTGTCAAAGAAGGCAGGTCTGATGTGAAGACTTACAGGGGAGATGGAAAACTGAAATCCATTCCTGGCTGTGTCTCACTCTAAGCCTACCCAATATCGGAAAACCTATCGGCAAACAGCCATTAAATCAGAGTGTGTGTGCACTTGCTTTAGAAAACTCTGGCTTCTCAGATGAATTTAAAATGCAGTTTGATTTAGGAAAAAAGTGTGACTGATTACTTTTCCAGAGCACAGCGAGTGGGTTAGGTGAGATACATCCATCTAGCTGGATATCTACAAATATCTCTCTATAAAAATACGGAGATATGCGGAGGTATCAAAACAGAATCATAGCATGCAAATGTGAGGGGGCAGTGGCCTGAGTAATTGTGTTTACATCACAAATGCAATGTGATTTCAGTTTCCTGTTTATCTAGTCATCAGTTGGTTCCAGAAAGAACGTGAGGGCGGCGAATGTGGAAGGTGGCCGGGTGCTGGCAGTCTGGGGGGCTGGGAACATATGTCTGGCAGCCGGGGGAGGGGCTGGCTGGGGAGAGCAGGATTCGAGATGGTGGTTGTTCCCATCAGTTCTAGGAGCTGGGGGCACCAGTGAGACTGCACACTGGACCAGCACCCAGAGTCTCGGGCTTTGCCACAGTGGGGAGCAGGGAGTCAGGAACGCCCTGTGGCTGAACCAGTGGCTCAGGCATGGGTGTGTCTGGGTGGGTATTTGGACAAGCGTGTCAATCTGGGAGTTCACAGCTGGGTAATCACAGCTCGTGGTGAGTAGAATGTTCCAAGGCCACCCTGGAAGGAAGAGCCGGTGGCCAGGCCAGGGGGCGGTCCTTCTGGGTGGGGCTCTCCGGCCTTCCGTGGCTGCTGAGGCTGAGGCTCAGGCATGGCGCTGCCCTCTACTTCTGTCCTGCTTTCTGCAGGTCAAGGACTCAGACGAGACTCTGTGGGCATTGGGGGAGGGCCCTGCCAGTTGTGGGTTCTCCAGGGCAGCGCCGTCAGCCGTGGGGTGAATCGGGTCTGTGGCCTGTGGTGGGCTAGAGTCAGAGGGGTTCTTGAAGCAGGGCGACAGAGATGGCCCAGGGAGAGGGCAGACACAGAAGAAAGTCAAGGGCAGATGGTAAGGGAACCCCAACATGTCAGGGACAGGCCCTGGTGAGGGGAAAAAGATGGGAAAGAAGCAGCTGGAGGGGAAGGAGATGTTGGTGAGGGCAAGGCCCTGGGAACCTCGGAGGGAGAGTCCAGAGCTCCGGGCAGTGAGCACGTCAGGGCCTCTGGACAGATCCCCTTTCAGACAGAGGCGCATGGGACCTGCTGGCATGTTCCCCACCTCCAGGGTTCTACGGCCACCCATCACCCTGCATTTCTGCTCAGCCTGGAGCGGTTTGGGACCGCTGGCCGAGGTCTTCCCTTCTCTCCTGCTCTGCATGGCTCTGAGGAGGCCGGCTGCTGAGGAGTTGGGACGGACACGGCGATGATGACCCAGGTGTCTTGTTCACATGCATCACCCGTAGGAAGCCTGGGTGGGGCAGGTTTCCCGACACTTTTGGGCGACACTTCTGGTCAGGAAGAGGGCGGGAGAGCAGCTGTCCTCAGGGCCCAGTGACAGGCAAAACCAGGGCGGGTGGTAGGTAATCACAGACCAGGTTTTGCTTTTCTGTGCCGATGACAAAGAGCCCATAGCAAAAATGCCCAAGGACATATTGCCAATGTTTGGGAAGACCGTCCCTTCACAGACAGGGGCGTCCCTACAGCTATCGCTGACCCTTGAGCTGGGGATCGGGGCGCTGACCTGCCTCGAGGTTGAAAACTCGTGGTAACTGCAGCTGGTCCTGCGCAAACACGGATCCCCCACCGCGGAGCTGACGCTGGGAAAATGAGGGTTCGCCTTTTGCGTATGAGCTGGACTCTGGTCACTTGAAAAATACCCAGTGTGTAGGCGGGCCCTTGCCTTTAAGCCCACACTGTCCAGGGTCAACTGTATTTCTAAACGGGTCTTCATTTTTCACCCCCATTTCACAGAGGAGGGAACTGAGGCAGAGTGAGGTCAAGGAGCTCACCCTGGGTTGCACAGCCAGGAAGTGTTTGCACGGGGGAGTGAACCCAAGAGGCCGGCGGCTGTCCTGCGGGCCCAGGTGGATTCCGTCCCAGCCCAAGCCAGGCAGTGGGTCCACGCCGCAGCCATAGTGAGCGCACAACCTTCAGCTGTGCCCCCAGGGGTGCCCTGATCTCAGCAGTGAGCTTGAGGGAGTAACCAAACGCTGTCCTCAGACTCCAGGGCTTGGCTCTGCTCTGGGCTGCGCAGGCTGCCTGTGGTGCGGAGATAAGGCCAATGGGGCTATTCCTGGGCCCTGGCCAGAGACCAGGCCCTGGCCAGAGACCAGCCCTGGGCACCGCCGACGGAGCCCCATCCCTGGGATCCAGATCCTTGTCCTGTCATTTCCAGTTGCACAGTCTTGGGCAAGTCACCTGCTCAGTGCCTCGGCTTCCCACCAGCTCCCTCCTATGGTTGCGATGAGCAACATGTCACTGGTGGAGGGCTGAGACTGGTGCCTGGGGTAGGTAAGAATGCAGTCTTAGCTGCTACCCCACCTCGGGCCATGGCCCTCCCCCTCCCCCCACCCCCCGTGGTCAAACCCACAACCTAGGCACACGCCCTGACCAGGATTTGGGCCCGCTACCTTTCCGGTCAGCAGGACCATGCTCCAACCCACTGAGCCCCCTGGCCAGGGCCAAATGCACCTGTGTGGATTGCGTGAGCCTGACAGGAGGCCGGAAGGCCTTGCCCTGGGACTCGGCCGGCAAGCCGCCTGGACACTCGGAGAAACACCACCCTCAGTGTTGCCTTCATTTCTCAGAAAGGCCTGGCGCCTGGCCCTCCCAGCCTGTCTGCCACCGTGGGATGTCCCCTCCCCTCTGCTCCCAGCAGTGAGCGTTTGTACCCCAGACTCATCTTTCCCCAAGTGTCCTGGGGGTTGCTTCCCTCCGACTCTGAGCAGGGTGGGCCGGGGCCTTGTTATTTTCCAAGGAGGCCCTGTCCTCCCAACTCCAGACCCTGTGAGGGGCCTCCACTCTGTCCTGCGCACTCGGGGATGGGCACTTCGAGGACAGACTTGTCCCAGGCACTTTGAGCTCCCCTGTCTGGAGCCGCCATTCTGGCAGATCCAGGCCTTCGGGGCTTGAGCAGCAGCCAAGTGGGGTTCCCAACACTTGTCCTTGCATCCTTGTGCAGTGGAGATGACACCTCCCCGCTGAGCAAAAGCAAAGGGGCCCTATTCTCTGCCTTTCTCCAGAGTGAAAGGCTTCAGGCAAGGAACCGGGAGGTAAGGAACCAACCTCTACTGTGCCTCCCTCCTCTGAGCCTGGCCCAGGACAGGGTGTGGACAGGTGGTGTCTCTAAACTTCCCGAGGCTGCGCTGAGCTTGGGGAGGGCATGGATGCTGCCCTCCCATTTTTGGAAGAGGAGGGGGAGACTCAGAGAGGGTAAGTAACTTGCCCAAGGTCACAGAGCGAGATGCATATTGCAACACAGGCTGGACACCCAGATCCATTCTCCCGGCCCATCCCCGTCCCCAGGCCACCTGGAAATGGAGGCAGAGAAACTGCCCCCTGCTTCTTCAGGCCCTGGGAGCCCCGCTGTGGGTGGTGTGGACATTGGAAAAGGCACGGCGCTCACTCTTGGGCTGGCGTTGCTGCTGGACACCTGCCGGTGGGTGAGAGGGTTTTGGCGTCTGCTGGAGGCAAAGGTCAGGTCTCGCTGGCTCTCTTGTTGGCGAAAAAAGGCTGTCTGGCGAGAAAAAGGCTGTTGGAGGTCCTGGAGTGTGGGACCCTTTGTCCAGCCTGGCGGGATTGTCCAAGGAAGGTGGAGGGATGGGAGGCCCTGCAGGATGCGGTGCCCCCGGGCCTGCCTGTGCTTGCTTAGCTGTTGACCAGGAACTTCCTTCTGCACTGAGGCTAAAAGCAGCTCTGTAAACATTTCTGGACACCCTTTAAGGTTCAGCAGCATGGGGGGTCTCAAACCCTTCCCGAGGACAGCCTGTAGGGGACCTGCAGCCACACCACCATCACGGGTCTAGAGGTGTTCATCTCCGGGTGGCTGGGATTGCAGCTTTCACTGGGAACCTGTGGCTTTTCTGAAGATACTTTCTCAGCAGCCCTTCCTCGGACCAGGAGGACTCCAGAGAGGCACTGGACAGGAGGCAGAGGGTCCCTGCTGTCCCCTACAGTGCCACCCACGTGCACTGAGTTCAGGACAGCTCCAGGCCTGTGCTCTCTGACCCACAAGAGACCACTCCCCATTGGGGCGATCAGAGCAGGGTGGGGGTGCAGTGGAAGAAGAAGGACGTTGGGGGAGGAGTCTGTGCAGCCCTTGGGTGCTGAGCCAGCACCCTGGGAGAGGGGTCCCCACCACTCCCACGGTTGGGGCCACAGCTCCGAGCTCCTGGCTTTGCATCTGGAGAGCATGTTGGCTGTTACATTGTCTCAGGTCCACAATGAGCTTCCCTGCCTCCCTTGGGCCACTCCCTGGGGGTTTCTTATTACCCGGAGGGAGGTCACATAGGCTGCCTCAGTTTCCCCATCCACCTATGAGGTTTTACAATAGTGTCCACCTCCCAGTGTGCTTGGTGTTACTGCACAAGAGCCAATCCTGGCAGCTGCTCTCAGCACGTTGGGGCCCCGAGTTCACGCTGATTTGCCTTGATCTTCGCCTGTCATCTGAAGTCAGCTGGAAGCCAGAGGCCCAGAGCATGCATGGCGTCCCTGAGAACATGTATACCCTGGGCCTGGGGACTCCCATCCATGCCAGTGCAATGCAAAGACACATAATGAATGTCGACTAAAGTTTAGCTACACCATTCCAGCAGTCGGTGCAGCAGGGGGTGAGCCCTGCTCCACCCTTACTTTCTGACCCTAGCCCTGACAATAGCTCATGTTCCAGGGGCACTGGTGCCATTCTATGAGGTTTACTCTCATGATCACCTTCAGTCCTTGCGGGTGAAGACACAGAAGTTCAGATGGGGTGGCTTGCTGAGGTCTCCCTGCATGTGATCCATGCAGCCCCTCTGGTCACCTCCCCGGGAGGGCTTGGCCGCTGGGGCGCAGCTGTTGGAGACCAAGACAGGCCCTCCCTGGACTCGCCTGCAGGGGGCTGCAGGAGGGAGCTCATCCCCTTGACCACAGAGGCTTCCCAGGGGAAGGAGGTGAGAGACAGGGGATCCTCCTGGGGCGGCCCTGCCCAGCACTGTCACTGTGGGACCTGCACAGATGCCTTCATGGGGCTTTCGAGCAGCCTGGCAGCCATGCCAGTGTCATCAGTCTGGGCTGACTGCTGTGGCCTCCACCACCCCCAGGCTTGTGCAGCCTGAGGAGCTGGCCACTCTGGCGGCTGCTGTGGCCTGCAGCCTGCTTCTCTTTTTGCCTGTCGGCCTCGGGAGGGCGTTTGCACGCGCGAGCCTGGAGCAATGGAGCTGTTTTGAAAATACACGATTTGATGGGGAAAGAACCCTTGGTCGAGTCGTGAGGCAGTGGCACCCGATGTCTGTTTAGAGGCTGTACAAGGTCAGGGCCAGACGTCAGCACAGGCAGCCGACACAGCCTTGACCCCGAGCTCTCGTGAAAACCGCAGGCGTGTGGGCACAGAGGGACAGCTTCATGACAGGGGCTGGGGACTGACACAGCAGAGGGTGTTGCATTCCACCCCCAGACCCCTGGATTGGAACTTTTAAGATTTTTCTCTCAGCACTCGGTTCTCAGCAATTTGATTATGTTTTGCCTCGGTTTGGTTTTCTTTATATTTATCCGATGTGGAGTTAGGCTTCTTGGGTCTAAGTTCATAATTTTCAACAAATTTGGAAAAGTTTTATCTATTATTTCTTCAAACGTTTTTTCCTCCCTCTGCCTGGGACTTCAGTTACACAAGTTAGACCGCTGGATACCATTCCACAGTCCTTTTTTCTCTGTAGTTCATTTTAGATAATTTCTGTTGTTATGTCTTTAAGGTTATTGATTTTTAAATTTTTTCCTACAGTGTGTAATCTGTGGTACTCTTTCCCATTTATTTCCCACTTGGATTTTTTTTTGTCTATGGAAGTTTCTTTCTTTTTAAAAGATTTTATTTTATTTTTTTAGAGAAGGTAAGGGAGAGAGAAGGAGAGGGAGAGAAATGTCAATGTGTGGTTGCCTCTCTAGCACCCCCTACTGGGGACCTGGCCTACAACCCAGACATTTTTCCTGACTGAGAATCGAACCAGTGACCCTTTAGTTCACAGGCCAGCACTCAATCCACTGAGTTACACCAACCAGAGCTATTTGTTTTTTTATATCTTCTGTGTCTCTCTTTGTCATGTTTTTATTTTTATTTACATACTTGAGTATATGAAGCATACTTGTAATACTAATATTTGTAATAGTTTTGAAAAACATCTCTTTTTAAAATTACTGCACACCATAGTAGCCCTTTCCATGGTGTTGAGTTGGTGAGTTCAGCCCGTGCGCAGATGTGTGTAGCCATCACCACAATCAGAACACAAACCATTCCCATCTCTCCCTCAAAACTGCTTCATGTGCCCTCTTTGTAGTGACCCCCCACTGCCATCACAACTCCCTGGACACATCTGATCAGAACCCTGTTGCATGCTCTTGACACAATCTTGTGGAGAATGCCATGAAAATAGAATCACGGAGAATGCGGTCTTTTCACTCTGACGTCTGGCAGCCGGCTCAGACAGAGCCTTTACGACTCCCCCGGACTGCGGCACGGAGCTGGGCTGCTGACCCGGCGAGCAGCGTCCCACTGAGCGGATGCAGCAGAGCTCAGCCCTCCACCTGCTGAAGAACATGGGGTTCCTCCGGTCTCTGGCTGCGGCATCAAGGTGCTGACCATTCTCGTCAGGTTCGTGTGGGAACTTGGTTTCATTTCTCTCAGGTGTGCATCTCAGAGTGAGGTCGCTGGTAGCATGGGTGGTCTACATGTCACTTCAAACAAAACTGCCCGAGCATTCCCAAGCGTCTGCACCACTCTGTGTCCCGACTGGAAATGTACACGCTCCAGTTGCCTCACACCCCACCAGTGTCTGGAATTGTCGGCGGTTTCTATTTTGGGCATTCGGATGGGTGTGTGGTGGCATGTCATCGTGGTCCCAAATGTGCGTTTCCCTAATGGCTGTGAGGTCAGACGTCCTTCCCTCTGCGAGTGTGCCTTCTGCGTGCCTTCTTCCTGCCCAACAGCCAGGGCAGAGCAAAAGCATCCTACACTCACTCCTCAACACGTCCGGAGGGGGTGCCTCCTGCCCCGCTGAGGGGGTGCCCTGGCTGAGTACAGCACTGGGGACACGAGATGAATGGGATGTGGTCCTTGTCCTCAAGGAGCTCAGATAGTTACCACTTGTCTCCAACCCTTGTTTTATGAGTCCTCAGGGGGTCAGTCTCAGGAAGCATAGCTGTGGGTTGGCAGAGTCGCCCTCTCTCGGCTCCCAGGGTGTACCCGAAGCATGGGCGGGAACCGGCACTCCCTACCGTCACATCCTCGTCCCAAGTTTAATGAGCCCAAGGCAGATCTGACAACCCTAATTCCAGACTGGGCGCATGAAGTAGAGTGGAGTGTGCTGGCCAGGTCTTGGCCGCACGAGACTCTCATTGCTTGCTCTGGGTGGCCGAAAATGCGTAGTGCCTGTGCCCTTGTTTTTTCCAGCTGTGGAGGCACCGCTGCCCCCATCCCTCATGTGGGATCACCGATGTGCAGGAGGAGACGCTGCCCAGACTCATCCGCTCAGAGTTGTCCCTGCGCCTCTGCAGAGAGAGGCGCTTGCACACCTCTGCTCTGAGCCTCACGCCCACAGGCAGGGCCCGGAGAGTTCACGGCGGGCGGCAGACGGGCTCGAATGTTTCCAGCCTACACCCCCGGCACAAGTGGTGTCCTGTCTCCCTGTACCTGAAGAGGGTCCCTAGGAGTAGGGACCCTTTCCTCCTCGCAAGGCTCCGCCCATGTTTCTCAGGGCTGTTCAGCCTGCTCTGTGTTTGAGGAGAAGTGGAAGCAGGGCCCATGGCAACCCCTGCACAGGTGCTGCCTATTGTTTCATCTCGAATGGGCCATTTCCAGGGGTCTTTTAGCAGACTAGACTTGGTGGTTTTGGAATTCATGAATTCCGTCTGGGCCAAGTCACAGAGAGCCCACCAAGGAGGCCTGGGCTATGGAGAGAGCCTTGCTGGGCAGCCTGGACCACTGTCTTTGCGTGTGGAGAGCGCAGAAAAGCCATGGGCTGCAGCCATGAGTGAGAAATGAGCCATCCCTGAGCAGGGTGGCGAGGTCAATGGAGAAAGGATGTGTGTGAGGAAGGGAAGGGAAGGGCCTCGCTGCTCTCTGAGAGGTGAGTCCAGCTGTGAGTGAGAGAAGGGAAGGGCTGCATCTGGTCCAGCTGAGGCCATGGTGCCTGCAGACCCCCGCCCACCAGAGCAGGTACTCCATGGTCACGCTGCGTCACCTAAGCCTTGTCTGTGAGCAGAGACTGGCTGCCTGCTCTGGGTCCCGTTTAGGACCCAAACTGATGGGAGAGCGAGTCCCAAGCTGGAAATCAGCACAAGGACTGAAGGCTGATTCAAGTCCCCAGAATACCGCTCACACTGGTTTAAAAGATGAGTGAATGTTTCAAAAGAAATGAATGAGTCATATGTTGACATATAGAACTGAAATGTCCATGGATTCATTGATCCAATGTCATCAGGACTTAGTTTCTCTCTTCCATCTCTTTTGTCCCCCATGCTGGCTTTTTTCTGAGGCTGTATGTGTGGGCAAGGTGGCCCCAGGGGTTCTAGGCTCATGTCCTCCCAGGTTCAAGCACAGCAGAGGGGAGAGGAGGCCTCCAGGGTTAACATAAGACCCAGCATTCAGTAATGAGATACATACTCAAGAAAACACGTGTCCACACAAAAATCTATACATAAATGTTCATAGTAGCATCACTCATAGTAGCTGACAAGTAGTAACAACCCAAATGTCCATCCGCTGATGAATAGTTAGGTAAAAAGTGGTCTCTTTATACAAGGGAATGTTATTTGGCAACAAAAAGAAATGAAATGTCTCTATCTACAGGAATTGCATGGTAAGGGTAGGGAGGGAAGAGGGGATTGTGAGCAATGGCCCCAGGAGCAGTGGGTGTCTGTCCCATCTGGATGGCCCTTCTGCCCAACGTGCAGGAATCTAGGGCCCCGGACAGGATAGGAGGTCTGAAGGCAAAGACCAGGCCGGAGGTGGAGCCTGCAGAGTGGAGTGGGGAGGGGGGATGTGATCATAGAGGCAGCTCCAGGGAACAAACCAGGATCCAAAAGGAGGAGGCAGCCCAGTGGTCTGCCATGGATCTGTTGAGTTGAGCAGGCAGAAACCTGGCCCTGACAGCAGGAAATGAGCAGGGATGCCGGGCCAGGCAGAGGGTCCTGGGCAGAGTGAGGGGCAGACCTGGGAGAAGGTACCACTGGCTAGTTGGGGTGATGGGGTACCGGTGGGGCACCAGAGGAGAGGCCTCTCTAAAGTAGTTTGTCTCATTTCATAGCAGGCAGGGGACAGAGCAACGATGCCCTGTGGGAAGTGCTGGGGGAGTAAACAGAAGGTCCAGCAAGGGAGAAGTGCACCCTGGACCCAGTGAGCAGGGGCCAGCAGAGGGAGGGTGGGCAATGGAGCATGCCCTTGAAGGATCGGCAGACATTTGGCAGGGGTGGTGGAGGCCTTCTTGACCAGGAAAGTAGCCAGAATGAGGTGAGGTGTTGGGGGTACAGCCTAGAAGGGGAGAGTGTGGAGACTTCACACCAGACTGGGAGGGGGGAGTTGGAGACTTCACACCAGGTTGAGGCAGAGGAGTGTGGGAGTTCACTACACTGGACTGGGAAGAGAGAGTAGAAGTCTACAGGAGAGGGGACAGACAGGGTGTTTTCCCTGGGAAGGGGGAGTGCCGGGAGAGGCTAAGCGCCCGCAGGCTGGGGCCTTGAAGCTGTGAGGTTTGAGAAGTGAGGCCCAGGTTCCAGTGATCGGCATCTTGGTATCCAGGCTGGAGGGGCAGGCCTGCGGTACAGATGGTGGGTGGGGCGTGGGACCAGCCAGGGGTGGAAGGCTCCCGTTTTGTGAAGCAGGGGGCTGCTGGGCACTTGCCTGGAAGGTCCGGTGGCTCAGCAGTTGGGCTGAGGGGGGCCCACCCAGCAGCCAGGGCAGCTGGGGCAGGACAGCAGCTTGTCCAGACCACAGGGGTGCTCAGAGCTCCTTACTGGAGCAACAGGACCTGGGTTTTGGGCAGCACAGGTTTGTCTCTACCAGCCCAACAGTCATTCACTTATGTTTTTATCTTCATCCAGGCAGCTGACCATCACGGAGGTGTAGTGTCAGGGATAGAAGAAAGCTGACTAGGGCCCTGGCTGGCCCTTTGGCGCTCACGGCCTGGAGGGGGAGATAGACAGACTGAGAGGCTCTTTCCTTCCAGGGTGATGGGGCAGCATGGGTGGGCAGGGAGCTGAGAGAGTGGGAGGAGGGGCAGCTGTCTTTGGCAGTGGTCAGAGAGGGCTCCCTGGAGGAAGCAACACCAGGCTGAGTGCTGAAGGCCAATGGGAAGGAGCGTCATGAAGGGGAGGCCTGGAGGCAGAAGAGAGTGGGCAAGGACCTTGGAGCCTGGAGGAGCCCATGGTCATGCTGGGCTTTGTGATTCTGGCTGCAGAAGGTGACGGAGTTTTGCTCCCTTCTCTCCTGTGGTCATGGCTGCTGCTAATCCCTGGCCTGGTGCTGATGGCCTCAGCCTGGTGGTGGCTCTGTGACTATCAGGAGGAGGGGGTATCAAGGTGGGAAGTGGGTGTCAGGGGCAGGGAACCAAGGGAGGGCTGACACTGGGTGTGTCTTGGTGGCCACTGAGGCCCAAGTGTCTGCTGCCTCCGGACACAGCCTGGTCTTGTGGTGCTTGTAAAAACCACAACACATGTCCAGAAGGGTGAAGGCAGTTGGCAACCCCCTCAAAGGCTGCTGGGACCTGCACTTGGGGACCCAAAGATGGCAAATGTCCTGTCTAATCCCAGGACATTGGAGGGAGAGGGAGATATGGCTGGCTGGGGGTGGGGCCTCCTGGTTGGCCGCAGTACCTGCTGGGTCCTTGGCTTTAGTTTCCTCCTGACACTGTGGGCTGGTGATTTAACTCGCCTCCATTCTGCAGAGCACCTCGGGGCCAATGAACGTGGATGAGGATGCATCCAACGTGAACAGGCTGCAGGGCCCAGAGGTGGCGTGTGGCTGCAGGCACTCGGGCCCCTGGCCTCCTGTCCATCGCTCCTTCCGGCCTCACTGCCTCACTGCCTCGCTGGCTGGGGATCACACACAGGACGCAGAGCCATGGGCGCGGGCCTTCTCCACGGACACGGCCTCCCCCACCTCCAAACGTGCAAATCAGCTCTGGGTGCGTCAGACACTGCCCATGGATCGATATTTCTTCGGACAAGCTGTCTCCTGCCAGTGAGGTAGGACTGTTGGAATGAACACAGGTCCTTGGCTAAGTGGGAAGATGTGGCTTTTACATTTCACCCTCCTCCGGGTCTCTCTGAAGCTTACGACCTGCTGTGTGCTGGGCAGAGGGGAGGGGGCACAGATATTCATTTCATTGTGCACGGCGATTAGGGGGTTGCCCCCAGGAAGGGCTGGGTCCTGACACCCCTGCATCTGCACTGCTGGGCTTGATGCTGGGTCAGTGCAGAGGGTCCCGACCTGTCACTCATGTAGCCCACACCTCCCCCAAGGAACCTCCGCAGCCAGGTGCGCAGTTGGACTTTGGTGACACCCCGCTCAGATTTGCTTTCTTTTGCTGTGATGCGTCTGAATGCGCCTCCATGAGCTCCGCCTGCCTCACTGACCCGAAGAGGGAGGACTCCAAAGGGGAGGTGGGAGAGCTTCGTTTGCGGGCTGGGCTCTGGGAGACAGTCTGTGTGGAGGTAAATGGTGATCCCTCCTGGGCAGGGTCAACAAGGGAAGGCGGGACTCTCTGAGCAGGCGGTGATGGGTGAAAGAAGGAGGGAGGGCTGGGTCAAGAGGTGACATGCAGGCCAGTAGCTCAGGTGCCACAGAGTTTTAGTGAGGGTTGCCCGGTGAAGCTCCTTTAAAAGCGTGGCGATGGAGTGGGAGGCACCTGGCAGATGCCACATGGCTTTGTGGGCAAGACGTCAGTGGAGAGGGTCACAAAGTCAAAAGCTCCCGGAGGGGCCCCAGCTCCCTGCTTCTCATGAGGTCCTAGGTGTCCAGTAAGAGGACATCTGGGGGGATGTCCTGGGGAGCTGTGTGCAGATCTGCCCGGACGCTTATTAACTGGGCAAGTGGCCCAGCCTCCTCGAGACTGGGTTTCCGTGGTGCAGGACTGTGGAAGGTGAACGGTAACAGTGCCTCCTTGCTCTCGAGTAGCTGCTGTGTGCCTGGCTTTGGCACATCTGTCTGTTTTCATGTGATCCCCCCACACCCAGGAGGTGGGCACAGACGGCCTCCTTTCATGGAGGAATCCAAGGAAGCCTTGGGAAGTTCATTAAGTTGCCCAAGTTCACGGACCCAGAATCTGAGTCCATTCCATCCTCCCCCCAGCCCTCCTGAGCAGCTCTCCCCTGGGCAGTGGAAATCTCTGAACTGCTCACCCATGCCCAGCCTCTCCTGTGGCCTCCCTGTCCCCAGGGGGAGGTCCTAAAACCTGTCTGCAGGCCTGGTCATCATGCTTATGCTTGAAAAACTTCCCCTGGAAGTGTGTACGAGATGAGTTTGGATGTTTGGGGGCTGTTGGGATCCTCCTGCTCCCCCTTTATTCATGGAATTGCACCGTGGCAGTAGCCACGAAGGCCTTTACCTCTCCCTCTCTTCTGGTCTGGGAGGGCGACTCAACAGACCTGGTGACAGTTAGGGTGGCAATGCCCCAGTGGATGGCATCTTGGCATGTGAGTGATGCCTCGGCCTGCCATTTGGTAAAGGGGCTGGTCAGGGCCTATGTGTGAGTGTGTGATGTACGCACCTTGGCATTCACCGTCCGGCTTCTGGGGCCACCTGCCGCAGGAAGAGTGCCATCCTGAGCCTGCCCTCGGTGGTAGCCTCTGGACAGTGTACCGAGTCTGACGCTGTGGGCTGGGCCCATGCCCGGGCTCCGCCCCACTCCAGGACAGCAGTCACATTCACCGGCGCAGCCTGGTGCCGGGCATTTGAGATGTGCTAGCCAGCACAGCCTGCGGACCCGCGAGGCGGGCCAGGTGCGGGACTCCGACTAATTGCAGTTTGCACAGGTCAACTGACCCTCAGACAAGCACGGCCCCGATTATTTCTCTGTAAGCAGCTGCACCCGCCCGCCATTTGTGGCATAATAATGGAGTTCTGGATCGAGCATCTGTGAGGGCTTTGGCTGGGGTGCTTTTTTAGTTGGCTATGTCTTTGCCAGCTACTGTCACTCAGCAGGCGTGGAAGGGATTGCGGCCAGCTTCCCGGGGCTGCGAACAGCCAAACTCAGCTCTTCAGGCAGGCTGCCCCTGCCAGGCGCCTGGCCTCCTCTCTCCCTCACCGCGTCCCTGACAGGTAGGTGCTCTGGTCCCTTACGAAAGATAGGGGTGTTGAGGATCCACAGTGGGCCTGCCAGGACAGAACTGGGATTAAACCTGGGGTTCTGACTCTCAGGCTCTGTCCCCTTTGTTACACGTTCTGTCCCCAAGGAGTTGGGGCTGAATGCCTTTCATACCCAGCACCTGCCTGTCTCTCCAACCTCATCTCCAGCTGCTCCTCCCAGACACCTGTGCTCTGCGTGCATGGGGCTGAGGTCCAGGGAGTGCAGAGCAATACTGCTTGGTGTCCTCTGTGCCGTGTGGGCAGCCTACGTGTGCTGGCGACCGACTCTGCCAGAAAACGGTAGGTAGACTCCCAAAGTGGCCATGGGTTCTTCCCTGACTGGTGTGGCTCAGCTGGTCAGGTGTCAGCCTGCAAAGCGAAAGGTCGCTGGCCTGATTCCCAGGCAGAACACATACTGGGGTTGCGGGTTCAGTCCCTGGTCAGGTTAGGTAGGAGAGGCAACTGATCCATGTTTCTCTCACACTGATGTTTCTCACCTTCTCTTCCTCCCTCCCTTCCCCCCCTTTAAAAATAAATTAGTAAAATCTTGAAAAAAAATAGGCATGGATTCTCCCTCTCCTGAGACTCACGCCGCTTTGCCATGTTCCTTTAGGAGCCCTCTTATTCTTCCTCTGCACTTGGTCATGGGACTGGCTTCGGCCAGTGAAACGCTGGCAAAGGTGTTGTAAGTCGAGGCTTAAGAAGCTTGTGCAGGGGGCTGGTCCTGTCTTGCTGCTCTTGGAGCCCTGCTCCCTTGCGAAGAAGCCTGGGCTAGCCTCCGGGTGACGAGAGACCCAGGGCCCCGCTGCCTCTGTGGCCCCATGGACAGCCTGCCAGCTACCAGACGTGTGAGTGAGGCATTCTAGATCACTCAGCAACCAGTTGGCTGCAGACGCACAAGAGGGCCTAGCGGAGGGCAGCTGAGTCAGCCCAAAGCGTAGGAACGGCCCAGCTGACCCGCAGAATCGTGAGTGAAACAAGTGCACTCTGAAGCCACTAAATTGTGGGGTGGGTTGTTACACAGCAAACGCTAACTGATACAAGACACTGTATTTATGTTACTACCGCTGTGTCCCAGACCACTCCAGAAGTTAACTGTTTAAAACGACCATTTTCTCATGCGCCTGGCTGTGAGTTAGGGATTCGGACAGGGCTGGCACTGCTGGAACGATATCCGTGTCCCATGATTTTTGGGGCCTCAGCTGGGGACACTCCAGGGCCGATGAGCCAGGGGCTGGAAGCACCCAGAGGAGCTCCCACTCCTGACCAGTAGCTGATGTTGTCTGTCGGCCGGCGTCTCCCAGGGGCTGTCTGTTGCAGCAGCGACATGTGGTCTCTCCGTGTGGCCTGAGCTTCCCTGCAGTCCGGTGGCTTCCAGGTAGCTAGACTTCAATGGAGGCCCAGGGCATCGAAGGCGGGTACACCGGCCCACACGGGCAAAGGTGATTACCTTTTATGTCTTTGCCTCCGGAGTCACACAGCGTCACTTTGGCTACCTTCTACTGGTCCCAGGCTAGTCACAAGCTCTCTCTCCCGGCTAGATTCAACAGAAGGTCATTAACCTGTACCTTTTCGGGGGGTGGCAGGAAATATATGGTGAACACTTTTGGAAAGTGTCGCCTGCCATCCACCATCTTGTTGAGGGGGGTTGGCACCATTGCAACCCCCTTTTTCAGAGGAGAAAATGGAGGTTCGGATGACTGGTGGGGGGCTCAAGGGCACAGCATCTGTGAATTGGAGCGGAGTCTAACCATTGCCCTTGACTGCTTCTCAGAGACTGTCTTGGCTGCTCAGATCTGGTATCTCAGGTGGCTTTTCATTCATTTCTTGCAGCGTTAGGTTTTGTCTCCCTTCAGTGGGTCACCACTAATAAGTGTCTGTACTTCTCCGTGTCTCTCTCGACCTTGCTGGGAGAGAGGGGCGGGTCCCTGCTCTTTCCTAGTCCTCATTCCGAGCCAGGGGTCTGTCACTGTGGGGCTGGGGAAGAGGCACTTAGACAGCATACTTTGCTGACTGCTCCTGACCGCCCACCTTCTGTGAAACTGGAGTCGGAAGGTACCAAGCAGGCCACTTGAGTTTAAATCCGAAGAAGATGAAAACGGGGGTCACATCTCTGGTGTTTGAAAGGTTCCCTTTCTGTGTCACAAAAATTTCCACCACATGAGTCTTTGAAGTCCTGTTCCCTACTGTGCCCCCTGCCACTGACACCTCTCCCCTCCCTTTTTAGGGAAAAATGAGGGAGGACACCTATGATAGAAGTGTCCTCTGAGGTTTTTATAACTTCGATTGACATGTAAAACACACTGATGACACATGTCGATGGGCAGAATGACCTTTACGGGCGATGGAATAGTGTCAGATAAGATACGGGGAACCCGTTGAGTGTGAACCTCTGATGAACGACACAGACTTTTTGCTATAAGCGTGTCTCATACGTATAAAAGGGTACCATATTTTTAGGACTATAAGATACACCGGACCATAAGATGCACCTAGGTTTTAGAGGTGGAAAATAGGAAAAAAAAATTTGAAGCAAGAAATATGGTAAAATATTTTATCACCTGTGACCCTGCTCCACTGCTGTTCCCCCTCCCACCTGCCCAGCGAGCCAGGCAAGCTACATTCAGACTATAAGTTGCACCCCCATTTCCCTCCCAAATTTAGGGGGGGAGTGAGTCTTATAGTCCGAAAAATACGGTATGTGCCATGGCTGTAGAGTATGATGAATTTTCACAGACTGAGCACATCAATGTGCCCAGCACCCAAATCAAGAGATGGAATATTCCAGACTCCCAGAATGCCCCTCGTGTTCCAATCCGGGCAAGCCCCATCCCTCCACCATCCTGACTTCCGCTAGCTAGGAGGAGTTCTGCGCGGTTCTGGATGTCGTGTAAGTGGGCCGCCCGATGTGTGTGTGTTCTCTGTGTCTGCCCACCCCCCCGCCCCCCTGTTCTTCCTCATGTCTGTGAGAACCACCCGTGTTCCTGCGTTCCACAGCCGTTCATCTCGGGTGCTCCTCCTGCTGCATGGGACGCACTTACACCCAAAAGTTACTTGCTGTTGATTAGAAATGCAAATCCCACCAGGTGCCCTGCATTGTGTCTGGCAACCGCAGTCCATTCTCCTGTGAATGGACACTTTGTAGTTTTCCATTTGGGACTATTATGTGTTGAAGCTGCTCTGAATATTCCAGTGCGTGTCTCTCGGTGAACATATGGACTCATTTCTTTCGGGTATTTACCTAGCAGTGGAATTTCTGGGTCATAGGAAATGCATATGTTCAGCTAAGTATATCTGCCAAAAGGCGTTCCAAATGGCACCAATTGACACGCCAGCCAGCAGCGTGTGACCGTTCCAGTTGCTCTGCACGCTCCCCAGTGCGTGGAACATCCTGCCTGTTCCATTGGAGTCTTTCTAGTGGGCGTGCTCCGATTTAACTCTGCAGCAGTGATGAATTTGCAGATCCCTGAGGGCGCCTGAAGCTGGGCACCTTCTTGCCTGCTCAGCGACCCTCTGGGTCTCCTTTGCAAATTGCCTGTTCTAGCACGTTGCCCTCTATTTTGTTAGGATGTCTGCCTTTTTCTTACTGCTCTGCAGGCACTTTTTATATAGTTGGGATGCAATTTTGTTTGCCAGATGCGTGTCAACTATCTTCTTGGGGAGTTTGGGGAGACTTGAGAGAGGATGCCCAGCTAGCAGCGGTCTGGCGGGTGACTCAGAACTGGGTGGGAAGAGGCGTTTGGTAGGAACTGCTCTCGATACCGGATCGGATCTCCCGAAGAGAACTTTGAGAGGCCATGTGAAGTCCAGATTGTGTTCTTCTTTTTCCTTTTTAAAAGATTTTACTTATTTATTTTTAGAGAGGGGAAAGGAGGGAGACAGAGAGGGAGAGAAACAGCAATGTGTGGTTTCCTCTTATGTCCCTGACCAGGGACCTGGCCTGCAACCCAGGCATGAGCCCTGACTGGGAATTGAACTGGTGACCCTTTGATTTGCAGGCCAGTGCCCAGTCCACTGAGCCACACCAGTCAGGCCCAGACTATGTTCTGAATATCTTACTCATTTTGAGATAGGCTGCTTGAGACCATTAGATAAGTTCAGATCTTGACATGTGGGTGCAGATAGATCTCCACTATATTAAGTTTATACTGTATCTTGGGAAATTTAACCCGGGAAGGTTGGAAGCACTGTCAAGAAATTTGCGAATGTTCCAGCGCAGACTCTGCCACCTGCGGCAGCACCCTGAGGACAGAGGTCATCCCTTTCAGACTAGAGAGCCTAATTTTTCATAGATAACACCCCAGAGCACACACTTGATGAGAATGAAACGTTTAGAAATATTTAGAACTTGAACACTCGTGGCATGTAAAACGTGCACTCACCCCATAAATCAAGGCTGCAAGCAGCTGATGCTTATGGTAATCCTTGCTGGAGGAGATATTAAAATTTGTTAGAATTATAAATGCTGCAACACAAAATACTACAGTCGCCAGTCATAATTGATGACTTCCTCTGGGATGTATTGAATAAATTAATTTGATTGCTATACAGATGACATTAATATGCTTTTATAATTAATTTAATTTGGAGAGCTGCTTTGGGTGCAGGATCTCATTGGAGACAGAAAGTGGCTCAAGGCAAAAGGTGCCACAGGAAGAATAATGTTGAAGTCAAATAAGAGTAACACTGTGATAGAAAGTAGCCATTTGAGGAGGACCCTGCTGCAGAAGAGAGCCCACCGGGGATCTGTGGGCCATGAGAGGTTAGGGTCAGGACTGTGTGGGTTTATTTATTTTTAGAGACAGGAAGGGAGGGAGAAAGAGAGGGAGAGAAACATCAGTGTGTGGTTGCCTCTCCTGCGCCCCCTACTGGGGACCTGGCCTGCAACCCAGGCATGTGCCCTGACTGGGAATTGAATAGGTGACTCTGGTTCAGAAGGCCTGTGCTCAATCCCCTGAGCTATACCAGCCAGGCTCTGGATTAGCTTTTTTTTTTTTAAACCAACATTGCCATTTTCATTGGGATGCTTTGTATCCACTCTATGGTTTAAGAATTGGGATTCAGTGGTTCACGGGGCCATAGAACCACCCTGAGGCTGGAGTCTTCTGTTTACAAAGTTGGTCTCTGAGCTGGATTCTGTGGGGCTCCAGGAAGGGGCACCCATTGATCAAGTTATGCCAGTTTCTTGGAAATCACTCTCCCTCCAGATGATTCTTCACAACTAAACCCCCAGAGTCACGTTTACAAAGCCCTTGCTTCTTGCCAGGCACTGTGCTGAATTCTTTACCTTCATGGTATTAATTAGGGTTCTTTCTTTCCTCTTTTAATAACATAGCCTCGAACTTATTACAAAACAATGCATGTTGAATGGATATGCCTTATAACACATAGTCCAGAGAATTCAGCCATGCTTCACCGTGTATTGTGCTCCCCCCAGTGTGAGCGGCAACCCTGTCCATTTGGTGGGTTATAGGCCATGGATGATTTTTTCAAAAGTTTCCCTTTTCCTTAAAGGACCCCCAAGACAAGGGGAGGTGATTTGCTTGAAGAGAATCTTTAAGGTGTCCCTCTCACCCAAGTGCTTGAGTCAAGTGTAGGCCTCAGTCCCTGCCTCATTCACACACTTCATGTCACTAACCCCTGCAGAGCACGGCCCGGTCAGATGCAGCTGTGGGAAAGGGAGATGCGGTTTCTCTGCTTCTGAGGGGTGTCCATTTAGGGCCCCGTGCACACCCAGGAGTCGAAGGGGAACAACTGCAAAGGGCGGTTGAAAAGAAGGGTCCCCAAGTCCCCCGTCCCCAGACGTAATGCTCCTCAGTGCGGCAGCCCTGACCAGCACCCGGGGAGGGTGCAAAGGGGGCTACGTGGTGTGTGCATGCGAGCACATGTGAGCACATGTGAAAACATGTTAGCTCATGTGAATGTGTGAGAGCATACGAGTGCATGTGAGCCCATGTGTGGAGACGTGTGCATGACTGCATGTATTGTGCGCACACATGTGGTTGGTGATGTGAGTGCATGAACACATACGTGTGCGTGGGACTTGCATGCACTCACATGTGTGGACACCATGCATGTGTGTGAAATTGCGGCTACGTGTGTGCTTGTGTGAGTGGGTATGTGTTGTGTCTGTGTGACTGTGTGTGACTGTGTGTGTGTGTGTGTGTGTGTGGTGAGAGAGGAGGGGATGCAGAGGTGAATAGGCCGCTTGCCCTGTCCCCAGGAGTCATGACCTTGGGCAGAAGGTCAGAATACAGACTCTCACAGCACTCTCCTCTTCTGATAGCCAGGGCCCCCTTGACCTCCCTCCCCACCTTCCCCTTCTGCACAGCCCTAAACTCCCACTATCCTGAATCTCTGGGGGGGTCCTCACACCAGTTCCCGACTCCCCATGCCTGAAGTCTTTGCTTCAGGGGCCCTTCACCCAGAACTCCCCTTCGTGTCCCACTGCAACCCTACCTGGGTGCTGCGGTGGGGAGGAGGATGGATGCCCTGGCACGTCACAGCGACTTAAAAACGGTTCCAGCTGGGAGGCGGCCAGGCGCTATGAGTGCGGGTCGTTGCATGAACATTGGGAAGGAGAAGCAGGCTGAGCATCAGTGTCTCAGACAGTGAGAAGCATGTGTCCCCAAACCGTGAAGCATGAATCAGAGGCCGAAGTAGTGGAGGGAAAACGAATCTGGAGCACAAATGAGAACAACCAGCAGAGTTGGCGCCGAAGTACCAGGAAGGGGTGCAGGGTGGGACCCCACACTTGGGGGCCGTTTGCACAGCTGGCTAGCTCCTGGTTATGGTTCACACACAGGACACACACGTCTGCCTGCCTTGAGATGGAGCAGCCTCTCGGGCAGCTTCTACCTTGGAGTTTGGTGAGAAGTTATCGCTCATCTTCAGATGAGCCCAGAGAACGGCAGGCAGGTGGGCTTGCTGAGGGGGGGTGCTTTGTGCGGGGCACCGAGGAAGCTGGTGTGTTCTCTGAACTCACTGCTGCCTCCCTGAGATGAGGCAGAAGAAACCGCCTTTCCGAAGCCAGGATGTCCATTCCCAGGCTAGTCCTGCAATCTCCTTCAGAGAAACATTTTGCGGTTAGTAAATTTGAAATTACTGCCACCTTCAGTCTACCCTTCCATGCAGACCCATAATATTTTTAACTGGAAAGATGCTCTCTCTACAGGTGTTGGGGCACCTCGTCAGCGGGGGGCAAGTGAGGAATAGTCTCAATGCTCGTGTGTGGGCATCAGACTGGGAGCATCTTTTAGCCTAAATACTTTAGCAGGGGCTGCCTCTCTGCCTCCTTTCCGAGTGCCTTCCTTCCACAAATGCTTTACGAGACAAAATTCACCAAATAAATCCTCACGATGGCCCTTCTGAGTGCCTCATTAGATTTAGATGCTGCAACATTCCAGGCTTTTTTAGTTTCATGTCTTTCTGGGACAGAATGTATTTTTTTCTAATTAAAGATAGGAGCTCCATCTAAAGCTTCTTACAAGTCCAGGTATTCTGAAGCTCCCTTATAGAATTTCAACACTGAGCTCTTATATAGAATGTGTTCTGTTTCTACTTATTTTTTTTAGGAATAAATTCCACAATCTTTCCACTGGCAGGCTTGGTTTTCAATTAATGCAATATTTTTCAAAGCCTCAAAAACTGAAAGCCATGTGTTGAATAATTTGATTAAGGCCCTCCAATTTTTTGAATAATATACATCCAGCATTTAGAGGGCTCGTTTACAAAAAAGTGTAATATCGTTGTAGGGCACTTGACCTTCAAGAGCTCAGCCTCTTCTGCAATCTGATGGGTGGTGGGTAGCAGAGAGAGAGCTAAAGCACGCTTTTCGTTTTTGGGTTTTCATTTTTTATTAGCTTTGCACAACATGGTGGCAACTACAGCTTTTAGTTAAATTGACAGATGATCACAGCTTATTTGGATCTGATTATGAATTATTATGTAAGCGTCACCATCAACTCCAAGTTATTTATGCTTCATAGGTTTCTTAATTTAGTAAGGGTACTGTTTTCACTATCACACTGAGCTCCACCACACACTATATTTGTATTTTCATCGCAAAAATAAATACTGTATAGCTTTAATGGCAGCTTCACAGTAGTATTCATGATGGTCTCAGACAATGCACAATTATTAAAGGAAACCCCCCAAAACTTTATTCTGAGCCAGTGACTTGCACTGAATAATAGCAAGCTTTGGAATCAGCCGATCTTCTGCTGGAAGAATCTGAGGACGCCAGAAAGGAGTGCGTCATCTTATCATTGGCCAAGTCCTTCTAATGGAGCTACTCACATGGGAACAGCAATGGCTTCCCCTTTTCTGAGTGAACATGACCGTTTGGAATTGACAGCGAATAAAATTCGAGTCTCACTTTTAATTAGGACATAGAAAGTGATGAAAGGCAGTCTTTCCTGAGGAAGTACTAAGAGGACACTGGATAAAGACAATTTTAATATAACATTTATAAATATTTTAAAGAAGCCACGAGGGGCTGTGGAAGCAAAGAGGTCTGCACTCCTGGCAGAGGCCGACCCTTTCCAGGTGAGCGAGATCAGTGGCTGATTTTCCGCCTGGGAGACGGCACCCAGTTAGCACATGGGCGGGCAGAGGAGTTAGTTTGCCATAGATAAAGATGTTTTACAGGAATACAACAGCCAAACTTTAAAAAAATTTTAAAATTGCAGTTGACATTCAACATTAGATTAGTTGCAGGTGTACGACACAGAAGTTAAACGCAGCTTACAAACTGATCCCCCCATCAGTTAAAATAGCCAAACTTTTATTACTGCGTGGGCTGTCGTGAGGGATTGGAATTCTGAAGAGTCCCGGATGCAAAAGTAATCTTCTCCGCTTGCTAATGCGCTGAGTGGGTGATGGTGGGGGTGTGGCTGGAGAGCAGAACCATCTGGTGGTCTCCTGATGCCTGGTCCCGGAGCTGTGCTGGGATTGGAGGCCTGATTTCAATCTTGAACATTTTGAAACCAGAAGGAAACAGAAACTAATTAAACTCACACTCAGCCCAGCTCAAACCAAGCTCAATTCCTAATTGGATCAAAGTAATTAACTCTTCACTTAGGTTCTTTTTTTAGATCTTTTTTTTTTTTTAAGATTTTATTTATTTTTAGACAGAGGGGAAGGGAGGGAGAAAGAGAGGGAGAGAAGCATCGATGTGTGGTTGCCTCTCTTGTGCCTGCAACCCAGGCATGTGCCCCGACTGGGAATCAAACCAGCGACCCTTTGGTTCTCAGGCTGGTACTCAATCTGCTGAGCCCTACCAGCCAGGGCTCCACTTATGTTCTTAACAGAGGGAAGGGTGTCATTATCTAATCTCATCTGTCCTTTCTTTAATATGCAATGACTGGAGTTGAATTAAAAAAAAATATAGAACATGTAAATAAGCAGAAAAATAAGACTCATAATGAAGGAAAAAATAGTAAATTGGAACAGATTCACAAATGATCCAGATGTCAGAAATAATGAACAAGATGTTTAAAATATCTATTATAAGTGTCTTATTTTTTTAAAAGATTGTATTAATTTATTTTTTGAGAAAGGGGAAGGGAGGAAGAAAGCGAGGGAAAGAAACACCAATGTGTGGTTGCCTCTCGCATGCCCTCTACTGGGGACCTGGTCCACAACCCAGGCATATGCCCCAACTGGGAATTGAACCTTTGGTTTGCAGGCCAGCACTCAATCCACTGAGCCACACCAGCCTCTGTATAAATATGTTTTAAAAATTAGAGGAAAAAAATGGGCAATGTGGTTGAACAGATGGAGAATTTTATTAGAGAAGTGGAAACTCCAAAATACAACCAAATGGAAATTTTAGAACTGAAAAAAAAAAAACGTGTGAAATAAAAAATAATTGCTTGGCCTTAATAGACTAGACAGATCAGAATGAAGGATTAGTGAACTCAAGGACGGTCAGCAGAAATGATCCAAACTGAAGAAGCAGAAAGGAAAAATAAGTAAAGAGAACAGAGTTTTAGAAGCCATGTTATTTGGTGCACTTATTTCGTATACACTTGACCTATTACCTCTCACGTGGCCCCCTGACCCTGGGACTGATGGTCTGCAGGGCAGCTCTGTGCCTGCCACAGGCGACTGCACAGGGCACAGCACACCTGGCTGGTATACTAAGTGGCCAGCAAGGACAGAAGACCTGGAGACTTCTGCCACCGTCTGAGAATGGAAGGCTATCCATAGCTGCCCGTTTTCCTGTGGGCTTTATTTGATCAGAGAGTGCCCTAAATAGTGTGGTTTCAAGGGCGGTTAGTTACTGGGATGTGTGGTCACCCTGCGGATGGCCCTCGGCCTCTGGAAAGTCTTTCTGACCACCCCCCCCCGCCCCGCCCCACACATGACAGCCTGCTAGGGCCGTCCTAATAAAGTACAACAGCCCACTCTGATGGTCTCATTTTAACTTAATTATCTCTTTAAAGGCCCAGTCTTCAAAAACGGCCACACTGGGAGGTAGGACTTCAACATCTGAATTTTGAGGAGATGCGGTTCAGCCATGAGTGCCCCGCATTCCTCTGTGCATTTATCTGTACCTTCCCTATAACGCTGACCCCCTTCCACGTTGCCTTCCAGATATTTCTGTATGCGGCTAATCTCTTCTATTCGAGTGGGGGCTCCCCCACGTCACCTCACATGCACACATCTTTCAGCACACTGTTCAAGCTTTCTAGTCCTTTCAGAGAGAGAGACAGACAGACAGAAATGTAAATGTGACCCGAGCCCTGCCGGGGTGTGTGTGAGCCAAAGACAGAGGATGAATGTGTGGAGTCCAGCGGAGGAAGAGGCTTTTTGTTTTTTTTTGCTTTTCTGAAGTCCGTGGTGAGAGGGGCTCTGCCTGGCCCCTCTCCGTCCCAGGGTCAGGGAAGGCATCACAGTCACAGGAGAGGAGGCACTTGAGCTGGTCTCCAGGGGAGGACTCATGAGAGGACAACTTTCACCTGTTTCCTCTGAAAGAAACGTGCAGACATTCAGGACTCAACTCAGACAGCACTCGAGGGAGCGGGAAGCTTTTCTCACCTTCTCCTAGTGACTCCTCAGTGTCACTTTGTAGGAATGACCTCGTCCGCGTGAACTTCGCTCTGACTGGTCTCCCTGGTCCGGCAAGCCCACTGGCGCCGGGTGAAGCCCTACGAGGGAGGCGGCGTTAGCTCACCTGGGCTGTCTCACCTCCCTTTCCGCCTGTGCCTCGGAGAACTCTGTTTGTTGCATTAATATTTCAGTCCCACTGGTTGCTCTGGTGGCTCTAAGTGCTGTCCCTGTACCTCCGTTTTCTGTGTTGTCACCTTGTGTACAGTCTGAGCAGTCAGCCACGGAGGGATAGACAGAATTAAGTGTTCTTCTAGTTTTTTCCATCTTTTCTTTCTATCGCTCCTTTTCAAATTTAATGTTACCACAGTGTAATTCCCCCACTGTTAATGTTTACAACACGCACATTCCATTCTTAACTATAGTTGAGTGTTTATTTATAGATTAGGTATTAAAGGAGAAAAAGAATAAATGGAATTTAAATGTCACCATTATGCATTATTACAAAGCCTAATAGAGTGAGTGGATGCACAGAAGAAGTACAATTCTATACCAGCAAATTTTACTGTCAGAAGGAGAGTATTTTAAGAGCCTGAGTGAGAAGGATTTTCTTTTATATTGTACTGATTGCTCCAACATTACTACATTTTAGTTTATCATTAGACCATGACTTTTTCTTATATAGGTTTGTTTTTTTTTTTAAGAAAATTTTAGGTTATTTATTTACTTATTTTTAGAGAGAGGGAAAGGGAGGGAGAAAGAGAGGGAGAGAAACATCACTGTGTGGTTGCCTCTCACATTTCCCCTACTGGGGACCTGGCCCTCAACCCAGGCATGTGTCCTGACTGGGAATTGAACCAGCGACCCTTTGGTTCACAGGCCAGCACTCAATCCACTGAGCCACACCAGCCAGGGCAGGTTAATAGTTTTTTTAAAAGAAAAAAGAATTGTAAGTTTGGAATTTTATTTCTTTACTAAGAGCTCTAGAACATTGCCCTGATGTCTTCTACTTTCCAATGTTGCCGATGAGAAGTCACGTGTTAGTGCGACTGTAATTCCTTTGCAGATAAGAATCTACTTCTTACCCTTGGGTTACAGTTTTCACAGAACGGGTCTGGGAGTGGGTCTTTTTTCATTCATTCTTCTTGGTGGTTGGTGGGTCCCGTCTCTCCGGAGATTTTGTATATATCCCCTCAGTACCCGGAGATGTCGTTCTACATTTGCATGGTTCATTCATTTTGCACATTCTGTTTTTTTCTAGAGTTCTCAGTAAATGGATATAGGACTTCTTAGGCTGATCTTGAATGTCTCCTACATTTTCCATACTCTTCTCTGTCTTGTTGATGGATATTCTGAGATAGGCCCTGAACCTTACGTCTCCGTCTGTGGAAGTTCTACGCCAGTGATCGCCCTCCTCAGGGGCCGAGCCGGTCTGCACACGGAGCGGTTTGGGGTTGGGAGAGGAAGAGAAAGGGTGCGGGGTGTGTCATCTCACTCCCTCGTCGTCACACCGATTGAATGTCTCTTCCTGGCCCTGTTGTCACACTTCGGGCCGGGTGCTGAGGGGCCCCGGCGGTGGGATTCTCACCCAGTGATGCCCTTTTCTCCAAACCAGTAGCAGCCCACAGGACACCCTCAGTGTTTAAAGCTAGTGGCAGCCGCCCACATTGCTGTCACCTTGCTGGGTATGACCTCAGCCCTGCTTGGTGACCTCCGCAAGTTGCTTAACTTCTCTAAACCCCAGTTTCCTCCTGTGGAAAGCTGGACGATACCATTTTTGTCACCTCACTTGCTAAGGGAAGCCTTGGGTGCATCCACATTAGGTGGGCACAGCACCCATCTGCCTCGGCAGCCGTGAGGACTGGTGCTGAGCCCACAGGCCCTTATTGCTCCTGTCTACCCTTGAGGAGCCATGCCCGAGGCTTGGCCGCTCCCTGTGTGTCGTGGGTGGTCCAGGTTCCATGCTGAGAACCTGGGACCCCTGATCGCGGTCCGGAGCCCCTTCTGTCTTGCCCGTGGAGCTGGACGAAGTCATGGAACAGCCCCGGCCCCCGGTGCTGTGTGACCCGAGTGCCACTCCTGTGCCCTTGGGCCCATCTGCTTCCTGGGGAGAAGAGAGGAGAGTGTGACGTCATTTTCCGAGGAGGGAATACGGAAGGATCCCCACCACCTTCAGCAGACACAGGGACAGGCTTTCTGCTGTGTTGTCACTGTGCTCCCACCTGCACTGAGGTCTGATGGGAAGGGCTTGTTCAGAGAAAATGTGCAACCAAGGAAGAACAGCCGCATAGAAGTGTCGTTGACATTGTCCCCTGCTGGTTCCAGGTCTGCAGCCCGGCATGGCCAGGGTCCCAGCACACGGGGCAGAACCCACCTTCTGTCCGTGAAGCTCTGAGCAGCGAGCTGGCTGTGACCCCTGAGCCTCATGGGGCTGGACTGCAGATGGTGACATCCGTGTGCAGTCCAGGGCTGCTCTGAGACACACGTGACCCTGAGCTTGCTGGGTTACCAAACACAGTTCTGACTCTGAGAGGGAATGGATTTTGTGTCGTTCAAGTCATCAGGAATCCAGATCAGCTGCCCGCTGGGGATGCACTCCCTCATTTCTGCCTGGATGCTTGTCGTGCTCCTGGCGCCCCAAGTTTGAGAGGGGCGTGATGGCCCCACTGGGCTGTGACTTGCGGTTAACAAAGCTTCCCCACTGCCTTGCTTGTGCAGTTCTCCCCACCCCCAAGGCAGGCAAGCCCATGCATGACTGCCCACCTGACCCGGAGGCAGGCCTCGGAAGGGCTCGCACTTGGTGGAAGGCTCTTCTGCTGCCAGATTGAAATTTTAATAATTTTATCTTTGCACTTGTGCTCTGTAAGTGAAATCAATGGGGCCATGCAGCGTTCTCCGTGAGCACAGAACTGCAGGGACCCCGATGCAGGGAGTTCGGTGAGACTCGGAGGCCAAGGTGCACGTGTCCTAGCCAGGACCGGGTGAGTGAGGGTGCTGACGGCCCGAGAGGCCGCACTTCCCTTCAAACCGGAAGTCTCTTGGAGCGCAGAATGGAGGCACGAAGTCCTCGGAACCACAAACGGCCAAGGAGCCCCCCTTGGCCTCTCTCACTGCCGTGACTGCCCTGCATCAGCCCACCACTTACAGGGAAGGGTGGCTCAGCAGGGCAGGAAGACAAGACAGTGGCAGCTCCCTGTCCTTGCAGCCCCTCCTCACTCAGCCGCGATGCCGAGGCTGCAGTGTGAGCAGAACATCAAGGAATGAAGTGAAGACGTCGCCTTGGGCACTGCCTCTGCGCGGCTCCCGTAAGGACACGCATACACTTACTTGCACATGAGCTACAGAACAGCAGAGTGTGACTCCCACAACTCCACACTCCGCTCGCATTTAAAACTGGCGTTGCACACTGGGACGACGGATGGTGGAATTCACGTTAGTGAGGAAAAGGGACCGACTCAGGCCCAGAACTTCAGAGTTTGCAGAGCACGGGCTCCTTTTCTTCTCTCTGCACCTCCAAGCCCCCGGTAGTGATGATTCTTACTTACAGTTCACAGCCTCAGAGAGGTGAAGCCTCCAGAGTCACTGAAGCCCCACCTAGCTGGCATTCGTGTCTTCAGATCTGTGGGACCAGCCTTTCTCTCCATGGGCTCCACATGGATACTTGGCGGGGGGTTGTGGAGGGGGGGGAGGGAGCTTGACCTTGGCTGCTTCAGGAAAATCCTGCCTTGCTGGACAGCTGTGTTGCCCCATGGTCCTGACCAGTACAAAGGCCGATGTCGTCCATACAGCAGACGGGGAGAAGGTGGCCCTCTGACATTTGTTCGAGCGTGTCACCACCTGAGTGCCCCCAGGTGGGTGGGGGCGTCACAGTGGTCCTCTTTGCCCAAGCAGTGTCCCGTCTGCTTTTCTCATGTTTTTACCGAGACTCATTTGTGCTTTCGGGAGGGAGTCGGGTCCAGCCAAGGCTGGAGCTGACCCAGCCTGTGTCCCTGACCTGGCACCTTGTCCCAGGCACACGTTCCCACCTGGCCCACAGATTGTTTTGGGGATGTTGGAGGAGAAGGTGGGGGCTGGGGTGGTTCTAAAGGAAGGCAGCCTGAGGCCTCTCGCTCCCTCTCTGGGGGTTGGAGCCAGGATGTGTGTGGTTGCTGAGCTGGTTCAGGTTATAAGTGGGGAAAGGGCCTGTGACCCTCATGGGGCCCTGAATTTGTCCTTCCCTTTAGCTTTGGTGGCTGCAGATTGCTCGAGGGCCGGTGCAGCCTGTGACAAGCAACTCCTTCTCTGGCCTGCCTCCTGGAACCTCCTGCTTTCCCGCTGATTAGAAAAATTACGGCGGGGTTCTGGTTGTCTCGGAGATCACACGAGGAGTTCTGTTATTGGTTCCATTCTACAGATGTGAAAACCGAGGCTTCCTAGGCCAGCACTTGCTCTGAGTGGCATGGTGACTAAGTGGCGGCCCTGGGGTCTGAGGGCTCCACTTCTACACTGTCACCGACTAAATCCTAAGCCCTTTCCTGTGCCAGGCCTGGTGCCCAGGCTCTCCAGGATCGTCCCACCCTCATCTCATGGCGACCTTCAGGGCAGGCACTGCATGGATGTCTGTTACGCAGGGACCCTGGGGCCCGGAGAGTCTCCGTGACATCCTCCAGCCACACAGCTTGTATGTGGTGGGCCAGGCACTGGGACCCTGGTCTGTCTGGCCTCACAGCCCTCGCTCTTTGCCCCTGCACTGCCACTGCATGGCTGGGGGCGGGGGTCTGGGAAGGAATACTCTGGCCATCACGGGGCCAAATCAGTGGAGATTATAAGACAAGAGGTGATGCCCAGGTCACAGTTCCACCGTCTATCCTGCTCCGGTCATGGAGGAGAAGCCAAGTCCCCAGTGAGGGCTGCTTGGGAAAGGCTGAGCCACTGCATCGTAGGGCAGTAGGTGGAGCCGCGCCGGGCACTGGACCTGACACACGTGCGAGACCCTCAGGCTTCCTGCGGAGTCAAGAGGCCACATGTGGGCTTCTCTCCAGGCCTCCGAAAACTCACAATAACCTAAGCCAGCTGATTTTTTTCCACATAAGTGTGATAACATCATCATCCTTCCAACAAAACGACACATGAACATTCCCCTGTTCCCCTCGAAGATCATCATCACACTCTTCGAGGGAGCCAGAGAGACCCAGGGGCATTCAGGGCCCTCTCGCTGATTGCCACACTCATTGCTTCATTCGTCACTTGTCCTTGGTTGGGGCCGTCCCCAGGCCTGCCCTCAGGGGACTCACAGGCCACAGTGAAGGTGTAGAAGTTATGTTTTGGTCAGGTCAAAAGCTAAGACTGTATCAACTGATTGACTGATTAATTCACTCAATGAATATTTATCGGGCATCTATAATGTGCATGAAATTGATATTTAAATTATTCACATTTTCCCTTTGTTTATTGGTTTTAGAATTGGAAAGTGCCTTCTGATGTGTTCTATAAAAACCTACCAGACTGGTGACCTTGGTCACAGGGAAGGTAAAGATTATCTTCTGCAAAGAGAAAATTTGATGGAGCTTTAGAGCACGCCCCACAAACACGATGTTTTTGAGGGAGCACTAGACCCTCCCCTGGCACTTTGCCACCCTGGCTGCGCGTCTTACAATCACCAGGAAGAGAGGTTTTCGAAAGGGTCCGGGCCGTTGTCTGGCTCACACTTGCAGATTCTGATTGGGTAGGTCTGAGGTGGGGCCTGGGGCAATGGTGTGCTCTCAACCCCTGGTGATTTTCACGGGCTGCCCCACTGTGCACCTTTGGTCTGTACTGGTGGGTCTTCACTTTGGCAGCATGCTCATGTTTCCTGGGCAGTTTCGAAAGTGCCTATGGCCAGGCTGCGCTGAACATCGGGAGGGCTGCCCAGCCACCAATGTATGTTGAAGCTTCCGGGAGATTCCCACGTGCAGCTGAGATGGAGAACCACGGGTCTGGGCCTATATTATAATCCTAAATGAGGCGGGGTGGCATCACTGTGGATGTGAGTTTGGAGCCAGGGTTTGAAGGGTGAGTGGGAGTGTGTTAGGGTCCCTATAGGGGGAGGAAGGGGCATTTCTGTGCTGAGAAACCAGCACGTGCAAAGGTAGTGGGGCAGGGAGGAGTGGGAGTGGAGAGTCTGGAATGTCACGTGACTGCTGCCGTGGCAGGAGGCCACACGGCCCAGGAGTGAGGAACGCTGCAATCAGCACAGCAGCTTGTGGCTCCGGCTCTGCCCGAGGAGTCCAAGTAGGCAGCATGGACCTGTTTGTGGTGTGACGTTCCCATTGTGGATGGGTGGCCAGGAGGGCAGGCCTGGAGGTGGGGAGACCAACAAAATGTCATTTCAAAAACCCACATGGGAAGTAGTGAGGCCTCGGAGGGGATGGAGACCACAGGTGAGGGAACACGTGCACTCTGGACTGTCTCCTGAGATGGTGGCTGGGTGTGTGTGACTCACATCTGCAAAGCCTGTGACTCTCTTCCCATGGGGAGGTGGCATTGGCGTTTGTTCCCCTCAGTTCTGACCTCCTAGGTGCCAGAGCACAGTGGAAGGGACAGCGCATCATGTCTTGTGGCATTCTGGTTCCTTTCGGAGCCCTGAACATCCATTTAGACAACTCTGACTACCCAAGGCCACCAGCTAGGAGGGAGTCCAGGCCACACCCCCACAGCCACGTGTCCGTTCCGCCCAGAGGACGCTGCTGAGGTCCCGGGTGACATCAGCACCGACTGCCAGATGTGCAGCTTAAGATACCTCCAGGTGACTCCAGACTGCAGTCTGGAGTGTGCCCAGCTGGGGCTCTGCCCCTGCGGAGCAGAGGCATCTGTCCTGCCTGTCCTGCATGGACTCCCAGCCTGCAGAATCCACTCCATGACCAGAAAGGAACGGCTGTTTTATGCAGCACAGCAAAGGCGAGGGGACTAGATGGACCCTGGGACCAGGTGAGGCCTCCAAACGAAGACATTAAATCGCTCGATTGTCTTTCTGTTAGAAAGTATGGACAGGTAAAGTCCTCACCTGGTTGTGGGGCTCAGCTTGGGGATGAAGCTGAGCTGGCGACCACAGAGCTGGAGGCAGCTTTTCATGGGCCTTACCCAACCAGCGTGTGCGCGCGCGCGCATGTGTGTGTTTGCATGTGTTTTGATGCGTGTGTTATGTTTATGTGTGTGCCTGTGTGCCAGCACATGTATGCCAGAATCTATGGGGGTCGTGTAACTGTATGTGGGTGTATGTGTACATGTATGCATGCATGTCTGAGTGAGTGTCTGTGGGCTTGTGTCAAGCATGTGCATGTGCCTGTGTGTAGCTTCTCTGAGCCCCCAGCGTGTTCTGACCACTGGGAGGAAGCGCTCTCTGCCTGTCACGTTGAACTGACAGTTGCCAGGCCCGGTGCTAAGAACTTTACATGACAATGGATGACAGATGCTGTGAGATCATCCTCATGACAGCTTAGGGGACACACCTCATCTATTGTTGCCACTGCCCAGGACAGCACATGGAGGTCTGGATGGGCTCAGTGACTCTGCAACATTTTCTGACTAGTAAGGGGCAGATCTGGGCCCCAAACCCAGGCTGACCCCTGCAGCCAGTGCTAACCACGCACATGAACCCAGGTTGGACCCTGGGCAGCAGCTCCAGACCAAATGGCAGGGCCCTCGGTCCTCTCATTCCAGTCTCAGGACCCTGCTGAGGCTGAGGCTTCTACCCAAAGCCACCCTGCCCCTCACAATCCCCCTACAGGACACTCCACATAGATTCACACCCTCTACCCCTTGGGGTGAAAGCCCCTCGGGCGCCGTGTGGCCACAGAAGGGCTGAGCAGGGCAAAACCCACCGGCAGGCCCTGTGTAGGCGAGAATTACTGCCCCATTGCAGGGGGATTTAAATGCTTGGCAACAGAGAGTCCTTGTCCTTGCTGAGGCTGGTGGCCTGGTGCCGGGCCTGCCCTCGGTGCTGTTTACTGTGGACGCACCTGGGCCAACAGAACGAGAGGGAGAGGGCCACCGATTCCAAGATGCCACTTTGCACTGAAATATGCTGATTTGAAAGGATCAGAGGGAGCGGTTTATTTATTGCCAAAGTCATTTGAAATGGAATCAGGCACCTCAATCAATTTGCTATGGCTTCTCTTCTTTACAACCCCCTCCGGGACACAGCATTCACATTAACTCCGTGTACAAGTGGGACCTTGGGCCTGCGGAGAAAGTTGGGGCTGGTAGGGTCTTAGAATCATGCAATGAGTAAGTGTGTTCATGTCCTGTTATTGAAATTACAGGAACAAATTATAATGCAGTAGAGACTTCACCTCTACGGAACATTTCCACATGTAACAGAGGGGGCCTCCCTCCCAGTGGTCCTGCAAACAGGTAGGGCAGGTTCATTATTAGCCCTGAGTTTCAGGAAAGGAAACTGAGGCTCTGACATGCATGAACTTGGCCGGTCCCACAACCAGGGACTGGAGACACTGTGTACCCAGGTCAGTGAACTCCAAGCCCAGGGTCCTGTCTCCAGTCTGATGAGGCTGCATCTTCTGTGGCGGCGCCTCCGTGGCATGGCTGTTCCCAAGGTTCCACTTAATTTTCTCTGCAGGTGGAGATACTGCGCGACACACTCCCTTGCCCAGGTGTTATCGGACCCTTGGCCACGTGTACATTTCTTAAACAGAGGACACCTCAACAGGGATGACGGAAGGAAGGTGGAAAGTGTCAGTAGCCCTTTTGGTAACAAACTAGGCACAAAAAATGGTGCTTTCTGACCTTTTTATGTATATTAACTCATTCAGTGCTCATAATGTTATAAGAAGATTTACCTTATTCTATTTAACTGTACTGCTATTTTATTACAGTGCCATGTACAAGGGCGGGCTTCATTGAAAATGCTAAGTGGTTACATCTCAGAATGACATGTGTCCGATCAGAATGACAGATGGGGGAGGGATTTATTATTCCCATTTCACACACCAGGATGCTGAGGCTCTGAGAGGTAATGTGGCTTCCCCAAGGTCACCCAGTCAATGAGTGTGGACTTGACCCAGGCCATCTTGCTCTGAAGTGTGTGTGCTCTTAGACACTTCATGGCAGAGCCCACCCTTAGCCCCACCAAATATCACTTTTCTGGCTTTGCCCCAGGGGCTTCCTGACTTCCTGAGAGCAGACCCTCCAACCACACACCAGTGGTCATTCTGTTCAACAGCCCTCTCTGAGTACCTCCTCCTTCCCAGGCCTCGGGGAGCGCTGGGGGCAGGGTGGTGGTGGGGAGAGATTCAGACACAGTTCCCACCCTACAGACGCCTGCAGGCTAGCAGGGAGACACCTGCAGCTGGAGGAGTGGGTGGTGGGCACAGGTGGGTGCCAAGGGGAGGTGCCAGCCAGTCACAGCTGTCCCCCACCCCAGCTCCATGAGCAAGGGGACACCTCCCTTTGCCTTGTTCCCCTGGCCTAATGTCCACTCCACCCCCAGGCCTCCCACATTCCCCGAAGACTTGCTCACCCCGTTTCCCAACCACCTTCCCGTACCCGCCCACGCCACCACAGCTGGACCGAAAGGCCACATCTGGGCGTGGGACGGCACATGACCCTTGGCTCCCTGAAACCCAAATCACCCCTGAGCCCGTCCTCCAGGGGCCCTACCGCTATGGCCTGTGCCTTCCATTCTGGTTTCTCTGTTTCTGTCCGTCTCTCAACAAAGGGAGTGGGGTCCTCTGGGGTCAGCTGTTTAATCCCGGGCCAATCAGCATACCTGGCATGGTGGGACTGTCCACCATCGTGGGGTTCACTGCCTCGGTTCCTGAGTCAGTGGACAGAGTGCTGCACTGGCGGGGAAGCCCAAGCAACTGGGGCCACCATGCTGGCTCCTCCCTCCCAGATTCTGAAAGGTTCAATCCTCCTGACTGGCTTCCTCCCCGGCTATTTTATTACAGTGCCATGTACAAGGGTGGGCTTCAATGAAAATGCTAAGTGGTTACATCTCAGAATGACATGTGTCCAATCAGAATGACAGATGGGGGAGGGATTTATTATTCCCTCTGTTTGAACATCATAGAAGCTCCTCTGGTCTAACTGTCCTTACTTGACCTGCTCCATCTTGAAGC
>PVIA01010869.1:0-48738 GCA_004024845.1 Tonatia bakeri | reverse complement strand
AAATAAAAATTGTTCTACAACTTCAAGGCAAAGTTTTAAATTATTCAAGCATCGGACTAGTGAAGAATACAGATAAACACAGGGGTAAACACGAATATATAGATACAGATATTTCCAGGTGCAATTCTATAAGCTCTTTTAGCAGGTTTCAATGTCCCAACTACTGAGAAGCTTATCTTGACTTCTTTAGCCATTCCTTGTGCTAACCACTCAAGAAGATGCTGAGAACACCCCTGAGGGGTGATCTGTGACTTGGAGTTTCTTCGCAATTAACCCACAGTAAGCATGCTGCCATCACACCAGAGTTTAAACCTGTTTCCTCTTACTGCCAACCTTTATGTCAAGAAATATAATAGCTTCCCTCTGAGAATTTTCTTTTCTGTGGGAATAATGACAATTCTAGTCTCAGGATGGCTTTGTCTTGCTGTTTTTGTTATTTAAAAAAGAAAGATTTTAGCAATATTTATTTTGAATGCTGGTGAATTAATAGATATCCTGAATTCATTAACTAATATATAACTGATATATATCACTGACTAAGGTCATTATAGCCTTAAAGGTTTGTAAATTAGTACTTTTGAATTGATTTATTGTCATTTCCTCTCATGTACCAAGACACGTTAAGAAAGTTTGCATGTTTGTTAGATATTTTTGCAAAATAAATAAATATATACATATACATGCTACAGAAATCATATTTTTAAGACATACGATTTTCCTCCTATCTGGCAAGGGTCACACCTGGCCTGGAGGAGAATTGGATTTTTTTGGTAATTTTTAGTTAAATTTATTGGGGTGGCATGATTAATAAAATTATATAAGTTTCAAGTGTACAATTCTGATACATCATCTGTATATTGTATTGTGTGCCCACCACTTAAAGTTAAATCTCCTTCCATCACCATATACTCAACCCTCTCTACCCTTTACTACCCCCACCACCCCCTTTTTCCTCTGGTAACTACCATACTGTCACAAGAATACACATAAAATGAGTCCGTTAAAGCTCTTCACTTACAATGTAGTACCCATAGGCACACGGTCATACCACAGTCTTGAAAAACAGACTTTGTTGAAAGGAAAAAAAGGGTTTCTAAATGACAAAAACTTCCTTTCTGAATCAAGAGCTAAGATTAATGAGCAGATGAGAGAAGATGAAATACTGTCATTTGCAACAACGTGGATGGGTCTTGAGAATATCATGCTAAATGAAATAAGTCAGACAGAAAAACCAAGAACCACATGATTTCATTCATATGTGAGATGTATGCATAAAACTGAAAGCAACAGATGGATGAACAAGAAAAACAAATGAAAACTCATAGACACAGATGACAGCATGGTGATGACCAGAGGGAAGGGAAGGGAGGGAATAAGGTAGCAAAGGGTAAAGGGACTCAAATCCATGGTGACAGAAGGAGACTTAACTTTGTGTTGGGGGCACACAATGCAACATACCAATGATGTATCATAGAATTGTACACTTGAAACTTATATGATTTTATTAACCAATGTCACCCAATAAATTTAACAGAAAAGATACAAATTTTTAAAAAATTAATGAGTGAACCAGAAGCTCCATTTCCCATTTGGATCTCCAGGCGAGACCCTCCTGGGATGTTCATGCCAACCCGGGGGAGTCACTCACAGCAGAACGGAAATGAGGATGTGGCACCCTTAGGCAGGGAGGGAGCCTGAGACAGCGCTGTCTAGTCCCTCGCAGCAGGTGTGAACGGTGCAGGAGGGATCGTGAACTTCCCTCGGGTCTCTACTCACGTGAAACTCGGAAAAGGTGAAGGTGCTGGCCATGTGCTTGTCAGGGGGCTTGCTAAGAACTGAGAAGGGTCTGCGACTTTACCTTCCTTGCAAGCTAATGAACTAGACCCCCCACCGTTTCAAAGATCCTGGAAGAAAACACCAGAATTTGTGGGACAGAGCTGATGGACAATTTATGAGTCATATAATAGCAGCAACCTCAATGTCAGTATTTCTTATGACAGTTGTCCAAGCCACAGTCCCATAGGGCAACACGAAGAACACCTAGCGACAACTGAACACAGCGGAAGGAAGCCAACTCTTTCAAAATGGAAAGTCAACACACTTGCTCCTTGCTTCAGAGGAAGACAGTATCTCTACCTTCTACAGCCATTCAGTGTACAAATGTCCTTAACTGACAGCCCAGGGCAAAGGGCCATCAGCACCTTACCTACAAGATGTGCAGAAATGCCATGGAGAATTGTCCCCTGCTAGGCAGAAGCGAGCCACTAGCTGGGTAATGTAGCAAACGTTAACCAACCTGGGAGATCTGGAAATGGCTCAGAGCTGAGGGAGGCCTGATTCAAACCCCCAGAACAATCACCACGAATTGCCCATGTTCTGAGAACAGAGCACAAGGCATAGCCACCTCAATGGTGAGGTCAGAGACTTCTGAACGGAGACAAGCAGGACGAGATAGTGCCACTGGAATAGACCAATTCCCACAAATGCCCTGAGGACACCTATCATCTCCCTGCACCCCACCTTGAGAAGGACGAGGGCATAGAGTGAGGAGAGATTTACCTGGCAGGGAATTAAACTCTGAATTGCCTGTTTACTCAAATAATACTGAATTAAACTGAAAGAGACTGTAATAAGTGAAAGAACTGGGTTACCTTAATTGGCACGTTAATTCCACTACTGGACAGCTCCTCACTTTGATCTCAGTGGAAACTTCTGAGCAAGATGTCAGCCCTAAGTAGGCAGAACCTCTTCCCCAACTACAGAGGATAAATTTTGACCCAACACTTCTGCGTGAAGTTTGTACTTCGCCATCTAGCATGCCACAGCAATGGTTCTTTTACCGCATCATTGAATCTTTAAAAGGTATTTTAGGAGATACAAAAATATTAATTTATACAGTCTATTTATAAAATTCACAGATACTGCAGACAAAAAAATGATAAAAAGTAGATCTTTGAAGTTTAGTTAAATTCACAGATGATTGATTCCACTAAGGGGAGCTGGGATTTTTTTCAGCTACTCACATAACCTTTAGAAGTTAATGTCACAGAACACAAACATGTCCTTTCACAGAACATGTCTCAGAGCCCCTGACAGAGGTGTAGTAACAGCTCAGCAGACTGCCAATCTGATCACACCTTCCAGTTTCCATAAATTCCAATATCCAGTAGTTACAAGGCTCTCATATGATCTTTCTGTAAAATTTCCTTAGTTCAGCACTGGTTAGGTTAGTTAGGGCTTCATCCTGATGCACCAAGTTGGCAGGCTCCATCCCTCACCAGGGCACATCCAAGAATCCACCAATGAGTGCGTCAGTAAGTGGAACAATAAACTGTTGTTTCTCTCTCCCTCTCCCTCTCTCTCTCCCTCTCTCTCTCTCTTCCTCTCTCTCTTTCTCTCTTACATCCTGGCAGTTAACACATATTACCTCAAAACAGCATGAAAATACCTAGTAAAAGGTAGGAAAAAGCCCGGGCTGGTGTGGCTCAGTGGATCGAGTGCCAGCCTGAGAACTAGATCCCAGTCCAGGCGCATGCCTGGGTTGCAGGCAGGGTTCCCAGTTGGGGGTGTATGAGAGGCAACCACACATTGATGTTTCTCTCCCTCTCTTTCTCCTTCCCTTCCTCTCTCTAAAAATAAATAAATAAAATCTTTTTTAAAAAAAGGTAGGACAAAAGTAATACACCAGCAACCAGATACTTTACCAGCATTTCTCATCTATAGTCCCAGGTTCAGTTATAGAAGCTGATTTTTATAAATGTTCAATTTACATCATTATTGTTATAAATAATTCTCCAAAATGGCTCATCTCACCAAAATTCGGAATTTGTTGACTTCGAAGGCATGGGAACACCATCATAAAAATTTCCAGTTATTTTCCCAAGGAAATTGCTGAAGACTGGAAGAATCAGACATATTAATTCATTTTCATTCTTTGTCTACTTTAATTTTACTTTGCAGAGTAATCACTTGCTGAGTTGTGGTAATGAAGCTGTGCTTTCGGGACACGCACTCGTTTAATGCCTTCGGGAGGCCAGGCGGCTGAGAAAGAGCTCTGACGGCCATGGTGGTAAGCCTTTGATTTATTTTTCCCTGGCTGTTGCTATAGTAACTAAGGGAGATAAAGGGAGTTATATAATCTCTAATGCTTCTTTGCAAAGCATTTCTTAAACTTCTTATTTGTAATAATTTGCACCAAAGCTTCCTTTACGAAATCTCTTAGTGTTATTGTTGAAGTCCATAATTTACATTGTTTCGCTTTTTGTGTTGTATGGTTCTATGCATTTTAAAAAAATGTATAATGTCACATCTTCACCAGACTCTTTCAAACAAAATAGTTTCACTGAACGGAAAGTCTCTGTGCCCCACCTGCTCATCCCTCAGTCTCCCCCAAGTCCCTGGCAACCACCGATCTTCCACGGCCTCTAGCTTTGCTTTCCCCAATCGTCATATATAATTGGAATCACTCAATGTGTCGCCTTTCCAGATTGGCTTCTTTACAGCAATGTGCCTTTATAGAACCCCCTCACATCTTTTTGTGGATTGACAGCTCCTTGTTTTTATTGTTGAGTGATATTCCTTTGTAGGAATGTGCTGTGGTCTGTTTATCTGTTTGCCTGCTTTCAGTTTTTGGTGGTTTTAAATGAAACTGCTACATACATTTACTTGCAAAAAAAGCCAATGAGGGGCTCTGTGACTTGCCAAAGTGTTTGAATCAAAATAATATTGGCCAGTATTAGGGAGAAAAAAAACTACTTGCAAAATGTTTCAAGCCTCAAACAGCAGGCGTCTGTTTCATGTCAAGTCCCAAGCAAGTGCTTGGGCTGATTGCAGCTCCGACTTCCAAGAGCTCTACACCAGCCCAAACTCTTTCCATCTGGGGTCTCTGCCTTCTTCGTCACAGGGCCTTCGGTGCTTGCAGTGTGTGTTAATTTCCTGTGACGGTTGTAACAAATTACTTGTGGATTTAGTGGCTTAAAACAACATAGATACATTACCTTACAAATACACAGGTCAGATGCCAGACACACAGGTCTCCCTGAGCTATGACTGAGGTATTGGCACGTCAGCATCGCTTTCTGGGTTTCAAGGCAGAATCTGTTTCTTTGCCCTTCGCAGCTTTTAGAAGCCACCTGCTTTCCTTGGCACATGGACCCTTCACATCCTCAGAGCTGACAACACCACGCCAAGCTCTTCCCAAGCTGCCGACTCTCTGGTTCTCCAGCTGATGAGCAACCTAATTCCACCTGGCACCCTTTGTCAAGGAACCTAACGTACTTCCTCAGACGTTCTGGGGAATAGGACGTGGGCATCTTTGACAGGACCATTACTCTTCACCACACAGTGCTCACCTTCATAACTGGGCACGTGGGGAGGGAGACAGGTGTTGGTGAGGCAGGTCTGGAGGCCACACACATGCTCCTGTTCATAGTCCATTCGCTGGAACTCAGATGTTTGTCCACACTTACGCAGTCTGCTTGGGTGCCCGGGAAGAAGAGCAAGCAGGTTTAGGGACCAGACGGCCCATCAGGAAGTGAGAGACAGGGTTCAATCCTGGACATCTGGCACCAGAATTCCAACTCTTGATCGGTTTGTAGAAAATCCCTCCTCTGCTCTTTCTGTTCCTCTCTCAATCTAGAACCGCTTCCTTAAATAAATGCAATCTCCATCCAGTGAACACCGGGAAACTTACTCATATCTTCTCAACCTCAAACTAAGCACAGTGTTTTCTCTCCCCCCACCCAAGTCTTATTGAGGTGTGATTACTTGACAAATAAAAAATTACACATATATTTAGTATATAGTATTTAAGATTGTAACTAGGTTTAAAAAGTGACCCCAGAAAGGAGTAGGCTAAATTGGTAGGTTTCCCTAAGAAGGTGCTCTGATACTTTTTTAAAAATCTGATGAATCAGTGTTTCATAACCTTCGATGTTTGGAATATGTTAAGAATATAATGAAGGCAATTCAGTCCTGCCTTTTAAAAATTTATGAGTGTGCCTGGACCAATCACTTGACAGTTTCGGGGCATCACAGCTCATTCTCGCCTCCTGCCGGGAAGTCCATGGGCGCCTCGTCAAGAACCTCTGATTCACAGAAACGCCGGATGCTGGAGAAGGGCGCTGGCCGGTTGCTAAGCCACAGGAAAGAGCGGAGATGCCTGTGGAACAGCAGCAGGGAATTCCATCTCTCCACAGGACTCGGACTCCTCTCTTTCAGGCACAAGATTCCTTTTTGCTCATTGGCACCTGCACCTACTATCCTACCTAATTTTTCTCTGATTATATCCTGGGTTCTACTGTGCAAAGTGAGTTTAGTAACAGCCCCCAGACCCAGCGTGTGAATTCACAACATTCTCTAAATGAATAGACATCTCTGATTCATTCATTCATTTATTCAACTGTGGGCTCAGATACAGAAGACAATCAGGCAATAAAATATGATTTAAATGCAGAATTTCTGGAAGAAAAACTTATTTGTGAACAATGATTTGGACGAAACACCTTGAAAGTCTTCTCTCTGGATTTGCGTAGTTAATTCTGTAAACTTGTTTCTCTGCTTTTTCAGATGACTGAGCCCTGAAGAATTTGGGGGAGCATTTAAGTGACACACGACCCCCTGGTGGTACCTCTTGGCCTCCAGTGTCCACAATACACTGTGTAAGAGACCAGGCCCCCTTTCCTCGAGCAGGTACCTCGCAGCATAGCAGGGCTTGAAAGCCACCCTTAACCACTGTGTCCGGGGATTACTATGTTATTCCTGGATCTCGGACTTCTGGTCAAGGGCAAACGTGCTGTTGTATACAAAGCAATCTGTTCATTAACAAAAACTGTTTCCTCTATCGTCTGAATCTCAAAAGTGATATATCAATGCTTTGGGTGAGACAGTGAGAGAATAACTTTTAGTTATATTTTTAAGCATTGATTTAAGACCCCACAGTCGACCATCTTAATCTATTCGGTAGTGAGGGCGGATGCACTCTCCTGTACCAACTGGACTCCAGCCGTGTGCATCATGGGTGATGAATGGCTTTGTAGGCATCAAGGGTCTTCTAAAGACAGTTACACGCAGAGAAAGAAAAATACACAGATCCCCATGCTATAATGAAGACGTGATCTCCCCTTGGGCATATAAAGTAGTTTTGGGGAAACCAAAATCTTCTCAAACTCCCCAGTAGAAAGTGAAAAACACAAACAAGTAATTGAAGCAAGATGATTGTTTTTTTTTGCTTCTGTCTTGTTAGGAGGAAAATACAGCATTTTAGAAGATGGGGAACACACAGAAGCAGTGTCCTCCAAGGTCTCCAGGACCAGTAGCTGGTCAAATAATTAAAAAAAAGAACTTCAAGTGGGTAATTATGAAAACAATACATATTCACCTTGAATGTTTTACTTCAACATAGAACCTTTAAATGTTTATTCATTTGCTGATATTTTAACTTAAGAGTAGGCCTTTTCCTGGGTATGGGTCCACCAGTTGGAATTCTGTTTCATCCTTACATTTATACTGCCTCTGTTTCAGTTTCTGCAAAAGCAGAGCTGACATTTAGAAGTGTGTCTGAAGTTATACGAGTACCGAGTCTTCCCAACCTTTCACATAGGCCATGCCCAAAGCTAATCTGAATGCAATTTGTTAGCAACTCTCTAGCGTCATGAAGAAGTCAACTTAGTTTTCCTGAAACAATCATCTTCTTGCTTCTGACTTGTAGGTGAGGTAAATTCACATGATCTTAATTACATGACATAATTTCTATTACAACTATAGTTAAAAGGTCATTCTTTAATTATACTATAGTCACAGCTGACATAAACAGGTTTCAGAACAAAGGGACCACTCAGCAAGCACTCAGAAGTGCACAGGCATATTATAGAGAGGCCCACAACTGTGGGCATTGGGATATATTCTAAACAGGTGATGGAGGTTGTCAACTAACCTGGAGAAACCATTAAGAGATATTTGCTGGAGAGAGTATCTGCTGTTAATATCGAAGAGTAAAAATACACTTACATCCCCAAAAGGATCTTTGAACAATCACTAAATTACTTGTTAACCAAACAAAAAGGACTATCTGTCAGCAACCAAGACAACCATCTGCCATCAAACATTTGGAATCTACCTACTAAGTCAAGAGTGAAATAGCAACAGTCATTCATTTATTTACTTATTGTTTGAAAAAAAATGTTTTATTATTTCCTGACTATAGGACAGAGCTGGAGTTACAAAAATGAGTAAGACAGGCTCCTTCCCACAAGAAACCACCAATGACAGGGGAGATAAATAAATCTTGTAAAACAGGGTGTAAGGGGCTATAATTAAAGTGTAACTCATGAAAAATAGATTCCTGTAGCATACTTGACAGCTGAGAATACATCCAAGACCAGGGAATTCCCAGGGTTCTCTCCAGAACTAAATATACAAGATTTGTAGAAATCTCAAAGACTTCCATCTTAATAGAGCATGAGAATTCTGACCTAGAATCTAAAGAGGAATTGAGATGCATCACAGAGAGGAGAAGTCAATGAAGGCACGGAATCAGAAGAAGCATGTTCTGGCAGCTTATGAAACAGTAACTTTACGGTCTATAAAGTAGACGACTGAGAGCTTGGTGAGAACAATCAGATGAGCCGCATGCCATTCAGAGTGTTATACTCTCGTAAATGTGTCAGTGCCTTATAAAAAACACAAATTCTAATAGGGTTCAATTTTTCTTTAATGTTTTAACGCCCTGGTGCCTATCACAAGACCAACACAAGATAAGTGCATGAACATGGTTTGAGGACCAGGTAAATAAATTAGTAAGTGGAATCTTAGGGTAGAGAATAAAGTAATGGAAGGTCAGATGCACTCATCTTCCTCCTAACCTTGAGATCAGTCTTTTTTTTTTTAATGTCACACCGCTGGATGATAGTTTTTTGTTTTCGTTTTTTTTTTAGATTTTATTTATTTATTTTTAGAGAAGGAGGGGGGAGAGAGAGAGAGACATCAATGTGTGGTTGCTGGGGGCCATAGTCTGCAACCCAGGCATGTGCCCTGACTGGGAATCGAACCTGCGATGCTTTGGTTCACAGCCTGCACTCAATCCACTGAGCTATGCCAGCCAGGGGAGATCAGTCTTAAAGTATGTACAGGAGTTTACTAGCCCCAGAAAAGATGAGTATGTGCAAAGATCTGAATACATCTGTGAGCATGGAACATTTTTGGAAAGATGGAATGTTTGGTGCAATTATTGTATAGGGTATACATTTAATTGGCTTGGTTAGTAGGTAACAAAAGTACAAATCTACTGGAGTAATATGGTAGTCTTACAAGTCAGCCTGCCATACTCGTAGGCAATTGGAATCAAAGTTTTTAAATAGAGAAAACAAAAGTAGATATGATCTCAGAAAAGACGATCCTGGGGGGAATTTAGAGAATGACCTGGAATGGAAAAAGACTGGAACAAAGATATGAATTAGAATTAGTCCTATGAGGAACTACCAAAGAGCCAAAATGGTAAATTAAGTACATACAACTCTGATCTCTATTTCATGAAAGGTTAGAGCAAGAGAGAAATAAGGAGTGACATCAGTTTTTCAGTTGAATGAATGGGTGTATACGTTTGAGATAAGCAAATCAAGAGGAGTAATGGTGAACTAATATTCAACATGGAGAGTCTAAGTTGTTCATAAATCATCCATATAAAGGGATATATCAGGGAGTAGTTGATTCATTCATTTATTTAATAAATATTTACTAAGCATGTACTGTTACCTTCACAATACGGATAACCAGGGACACAAGACAGAATAGAGGCTCTTACTTCAATGAATTCACATTCTGACATGAAGACAAAGATGGAAATAAACAATGCTGATAGATCACAGATAAGTTCAAGATACGTCAGGGTCTCAGGAAGACCCTAAGTCTGCCAGTAGGCCTCTAAATCTGATGCAGTGTTGGGTCAAGTGTCCAAGGAGAATGTATTGAAGCTAAGACTTGAAAACTACATATTTCCTGAGTGGAGAAGAGGGTAAGAGGGCCTCATAGTTGAAACCTGAGATGCTCTGTTGGGCTGGGGACAGAGCAGAGCACAGGAAGGAGTTGCTGAGGAGAGAAGGGACTGATCAGGATGTCCCTTGCAATTCAAGAAAAGTTCACATTTTATCGGATGATAGAGGGCGAATGAAGAAGTTTGAGTAGGAAAATCACCTGAATCACATTTGAACATGAAAGGATACTTCACCCATATTCAAAGATTCGATTGTAGCTAGGAAGTCATGAAGAGGCCATCCATAGACATAGATATAGATGGTTAGATATAGACATGGACATGGACATAGACATAGACACAGACATAGACACAGACACAGACATACACACAGACATAGATACAGACATAGACATGGAAAGAAAGCCTATGAAGAGACCGTGACAGAGGACGGGAGACGTGAGGGTTGGAGGATATTCAGGGGTAACTGATCTGTCTCAGTGAGGGGTGGATAGAGGAAGATAAGGAAGAGTGGGGGATGGACTGCGCTCTTCGATTCCAGGTTTGGCCACCTAGGTGGATACTGGTGCCATTTCACCAAGAGAGACAAACTTGAGGACAAAGGACTTAATAGACTTCCTGTCAAAACAAGGACACAAATACAAAATGTGCTGTAAACACGGTATTCTCTGATGGGTGCTGAATCAACAGTGTCCAAAGCCGTGACGGAGATTAATGCCAAAAATCATTTTATGATGAACCAGAATTTTAAATGCATTTTAAATAGGAAGATAAAATATTATTTTGTTTCTGACAAGTCTATATTGGAACAACTGTTGTGAAAATAAAACGCCAACATTTGGATGTCATTAACAGACTTGCCCCATCTGTTTCTTTCCAGCTCTGCCTGCTAGCTTTTCCCCATGAAATTTCCTTGCCCATTAGCAGTTTTTCTGTGAAACCTGCTCTACCGCCACGATGCCATCTATCTATCGACTTGTCCCTATTTGCAAATGATCTATATATATCCTTGGCCAGAAAAGCTGTCTAGGATATCTAGACATACCAAAGACATTCAGGACAGCACATTTCTTTAGACCGGTAGGGTGACAATGGCATTCACAGTACACCCCAAGCCTGGAGCCCTACTTTTGAAGGAGAGAACGAACTATGCCATAATTTCAGAAGTTCCAGTTGCAAGGTTTTGATTTTTCAACAACTCACAGAAAGAAATGAGTAAGAAGTGGCGGATTTTAAAATGATGCTCCAGACTGTTTCTAAATCATCTTTAATGAAACCCAGGATAATTTCCCACAGAATATTTAGTAGTTCTCATCCACATTCCACTCTCCTTGATGTGTATTCATTGTTTCAATAAGTAGTACACAAGAGACACATAGATATTATTTGAAGAGAGAGAGAGATTATAGACTTGTTTTTGTACTTTTTCACAGATTTCTTCACTACAGAGAAACATATATAAATTACATGATTGTCTAACCACTATGCTGTATATCTGAAACCAATACACAAGAACATTGAAACTAAACTATAATTGAAAAATAAATAAATAAGAGTAAAATGTAAATATTAAACAGGATCTATAGTTTTTCTTGATTCTAAATTATAATCTCTGCAACATATATGACTATTTTATAAGGACTTCCTCTATCAAAAATCTATTTAACATTTTATAAAAGGGATTTCAATAAATATCCTATCTTTCGATTTTGTAACTTCAAACTGATACCTGGCCTCCATGGATGCCCATGTACCTTTATTCACTCACCCATCCATTCACTCACCATTCATTGGCAGGTACAGTCTGGTCCCACCCATCATGAGGTTATCAGGTTTTCCAATAGGAAGAGCCAGGTGGTCATGCAAATGGCGACAGACCTTGCAGTCATTCCACGTGACTTGAAACTGCGGCTCAACCATATACCACCTGCAAGATCCCGGACTCTCACCTGGAGGGATGCACCGACCCCTTCAGGGAGTGTTTGGAAAAAACATAGAAATGGTTTGGTTAAACTTGGGAATTCAGTGCTTAGGAACCAGAGCTCCCTGCTGGCTGCAATATCCTCGAAACGAAGACTCGTTCTGCCTAAAATGTCGATCATCACCCTCGAGATATTGAGAAATACACTATCTTACTCAGTAACATAATAATATAAATAATATCTACCTTATTATAGGGATTATTAAGAGAAATGAAAGATAATACCTGTGAATGAATTTAAGTATCATTAAAAAGTATAAAGTTTAAGATAGTAAATGTATTTAAATGATGGGATTTTATTATTATTCCATATTAGGCACACTGAATTGCAAGGGAAGACTTACCCACCCTGGCCAGCCCTGGTAAGAGTGGGTGGAGCAGAGTGTGTGTGTACGTAGTTGGGGGGAGTGAGGCAGAGGGGCATTATAAATAAATAATTATGTATGTAATATGTAATTATTTTAGTCATTATTACATATAAAAAGTATAGATATGACAGTAAAGAAACTGGCCCTTACAGTAGCGAAGGCTAGGGTTTGCTCCACAGACAGTGGAATGAGTGGAATCCTCACTGTAGTGCTTCCCCACTAACATGCTGCTTCTCTCTTCCCCTCCACCCACCGGCGTCCCCTGCTCTTCTCTCTGTGAGCTTCTGTGTGTTCTGCAGAACGCAGATCTGAAGAGAGACACCACGAGAAAAAATAAATGGGGACCAAACCGTTTTAGAACACTTTGAACGCTTTGAGAGGTCCTAATAGGGAACACATATCTTTTTATCCCAGCATAACTCAAGATAATTGAACCCTTTTCTGAGCAAGACCTGTTAACATTAAAACTAATGTAAGAAAGTAGCTTTTGGAGAGGTTCTCTTATCTCATGATTTCTCCTTACTAGAGCTTTATCTTATGTATCATTTGAAAGCAAGCCCTCAATAAATATTTATTAAATATTGCACTTCCTATCACAGATGCACCATTACTCTACCCAAGTTCACCTTCACCTGGATGTTTTAAGTTCCTTTGCAATCACATTATATAACGTACGTATATGCCCCAAATTCAGAAACTTCCCATTTCCACAGTGCTTCAAGTAGGCAGGTAAGCCTTATTCAAGTCAAAAAAAAATGTTTTAGGATTATTCAAAAATAAGCCAAATATTAGGCACACTTCAGAAAAAAAAAGGCTTGAAACTACAGTTGATCCTAATTAAATGAATCCCAGTTAATGGAATAATTACTATATTTAAAGGTAGGCATGAGATAATCACGTTCAAAGGAGTTGCTTTGAAAGTTAAACAAAGTACTTATTTGGCCAAAAGTGTCTTGCCTGCCTCTTTGATACGACCAATTTAAATTGCAAAGCCTGAGTCTGACCACTAAGAGAGAAGAGAGGAGGCAAGGATGGGGTTCCTGCATCTGCTTGAATCCAAAGTCAGGAAGAAACCTGAGGAAGCATCAAGTGTGGGCCCTGACCATTTGAACAGAAAAGTACTGGAAAGGCAATAACCAGGGAAACATTTCAAGTTCTGGCAAGAAATCCTTAACCTCCGGCTACTGCTAGCCTGTGAATTTCTGTTCCCCACCTCCCGAGGGCTCAATTCTGATAAAGTGCATTCATGCACCCCCGAGTTCTGTCGAAAGACTCTGCACCTGAAGGGTCCCGAAGTTCTTCCCCACCCGCACCAGCCACGCCCAGCTCCACTGGATAGCTGTCTCCTTATGGTCTGTTTGCAGCAGGCTCCGTTTCTTCAACCCGGTGGCTGGTGTCTACCTCCAGGCCCAACACTAACTCTGCTTGTTTTCATTCTAAGTTTGAGACTTTATTCTTTGCATCACTCCTCCATCATTTAAGAAAGTTCAAATAACTTTTCATTGTTTAAACCCCCAGAACACGTGTAATAGAGTTCATTATGTCGAGTGGGTGCTCAGTAACTATTGGTAAAGTGACCATTCTCCTGTTCCAAATACAACAAAGAAATAAACAATTTAAGGCACTGGCACAATACTTTGCAGAGTTGGAAGAACTTCATTAGAAAGAAAGGTAAGTAACCATAACTACCTGTCCACGGATGGCGGCTTAGCTGAAAAACTCCGTTCACAGGAGAGAATTGGAAAATGCTTTGTAGGAAAGAAAAAATATTAATTGGTTGGACTCACAGTTAAATTCATTTGCCTAACACTCTATCCTCATGCTAAATACTTTAGTAGCCTCTAAGTAAAAACCTGTTACCTTCCAAAGTATACCCTCAGGCTGCAACGACCATTGGGAAAAACTTCATGCACTCAGGAATCAGAATATGCCTTCCCTGCAGTACAAAAAGAAAGTGAAAAACTAGTACTTTATGCCAATGATAAGATGATCTCAAGAAGCATGAAGAGGGAAAACTTAGGGTGTAAGCACGTCACCCTGAGAGCTAGGAGAACACACATTTCCCGAGGTAGGGGGTGTTCCCTGAGGCAAAGATAAGTGTGGAAGAGTTTAAGTTTGAGTTTAAAGGGCACAAAACCAGAAGGTACTGTTCTCCGTAGGTTTGAGAACTGTGAGAGTTAAGGGTTTTAGCCCAAGCTCCAAAGAGTGACTTTTAGAGGAGTTGGCTCCGAAAACCAAGCCACAGAGGAGATTCGGTGACACTGTGAAAGCATCCCAAACTCTGCCACTCTAGGGTGAGAGTTGAAACTGATACTCTCAGGCCTGAAGCTTGGTTAGGAGCTTGCTTCTTAAGGGGGAATTCCTTTACTTCTTGGTATAAGTTCCCAGATGAGAGAAGAAGAGAAAGAGAGAGACCTGGAGAAATTTGGAAGTTAAGCTGACTTAGTCTCGAAAGGGCAAGATCACATACCCAGACCCGTATGCGGATATCACATACGCACACGTCACAAAGTTGTTAGAAAGGAATGAGGCAAATGAGACCCTCGGAACAAGTGGGCCATTCTAAGAAGCAAGAGTGGTGCATAGAGTGAGAGGAAGGAGTCCTCACCACCTAAAAGACGGTCGGGGGGGTAGGAGGGGGATGGAGTCTGTCCTCTTGAAGAAAAAAGACAAAAGAGGGAGAAACAGCAATATTAACTCCACAAAATGCCTTGCCTTGTATCCTTGCAGGAAAGACGTGAGAATCCCTTTTTATCATCCTGGCCAACACGACGTGACCTTTATTTACTCAGACAGATGGGGATTGGGGAGTAGGCATTAAAATCAGGAATGACCGGCCAGTGGCAATGGGAAAACAAAAGAAGGGACCAGTAGGTCGCATGCAGCATCCTCACCTGTCAGTCACCTATCAGAACACCTGTAGGTCACCTCCCACCCGACCACCGCCCCCTCCTCACTCCACCAGTTTGCAAACTCCACCCTGTCTCGTGACAGGGTCTTTATCTTCCACCTACAGTTTCTGTTTAAAATTCAGCGTTTCCTTTAAAACACAGATGCACACACAAAAAGAAGTCCCCCTCCGCCACAGATGAAAAAAAAAGAAACAAATAATACAAAAAAAAAGAGAGAACCCAAAGGAGTTCGGGATGTTAAAAAGAAAACATCCATCATGGTCCTTTTTGAGCAACCACGACATAATCTGTATCTGTGTAGAAGCAACTGTGGAAAGCATGCCTTATAGATTAGTCATGGGAAAATAAAGCCATATTTATAGGTTTATTCTAATTATATTCAACAAATTATTCAATGCATATTTAATATTCTGTAACCATATATTGATCCCAACATGAGGGGCATTGATATACGGTGTGTAGCACATTAACGTTCATGCTCTATGTCAACACTGGCAGCAAAATAGCTTCTGATTTACTCTCTCCAGCACTCGCCTACTTCCCTTGCATATTTGTTAGGTTAAAAAGGAGACTTCCTTTCCAAAAAGAGTGATGTTTTTTACCTGCAGTATAACCAAACCAAAGAGTTCTTTTCCAAGAAAGCTTGGATAAAGGTGCCTGACCTACACTGCATTCACCACCCTATCGGTTCCAAGCTGCAAAATCCACTCTTTCTTAATGAATAGCTTCCTCTTTTGACCTCTCCCCTACTTAGTTCTTAATCGTTGGGCTTTCCAAAGAAAACATAATCCTGAGCAAAGTGTTAACTCTGGAGGAAATTATGTCTCTTCTAATGCACTTGGGCAATTATTTCCCATTAGTCTAACAAATGATTGTCTCGGCTAAGACAATAGAGTAGCTTGAGAAATCACAGCTCCGAGCTATGCTGTCTTTATTTAATTTGCTGCACAGAGGAATTAAGCCATAAGCTCTAAATCATACAATCAAAGAGAGTTAAACTACAAAATCTGTTAGGGAGAGTTTCATAAATTAACTCAAATACATTCAAGCAATGCAGATGAATACAATTCCTTCAACCATCCCTCCTAACTTAGAGAAAAATATGTTTTTCCATGACTCCCTGGGGGTACGGCTTTCATATCACACCAACCCTCCAGCAAATAATCACCCAAGTGCCCGGTGGGTGATAGGTGAAAACTCATATCCCGTCCTCTCCAGTCCCAGTCATCTCATCTTGCAAATTCTCATCTCCAGCCTCCCTTGGTAGCACATTTTTTTCCTAGTTACTGATCAAAACACAGATTTTTTTTCCTCCCAAGTGACAACCACGCAAAAAGCAAAGCTCTCAGGAGGATCACCAAAAACCCCCAGAAGTGTCAGGAAACTGCCCATCAAACACAGCAGCCCTGCACCACGGCAGCCCTCCCACACGCCCAAGTCTCGCCCCCAGCATCAGACCAAGCCCTTGGCTCTGCCTCCCGCAGGAAACTTGCCACTGAGAAAAAGGACAAGGGGGCCGGGGGCTGCATGCACACCTCCTGCTCGTGGACTCATCGATTGCATGATGAGGATGTGGAGAGTGACCAGTCTGGGCACAGTAATTTATACCCCATCCCCTGGAAAGAATCAAAAATGGAGGAAAAGCTGTTCCACACTCCCCAATACTTTTCTGAGTGTTTATTTACTTGATCACTTTCCTCATCTCCCCTGAGAAGCACCCAGATATCTAAATCTCGTCTTTGTAGCTAGTCTCTGACCTATGCAAAGCTGGAGCTGACCAAGTTCAATAACTGGAAGCACACCATGGGGGAGATCACATACTTTATTCAGCAGTGATTCACTCATTAAGTGTTTATCCCTAGTAACAGTAATGATAATGATAATAATATCTATTATTCATTTAGTGCACATTCTGTCTGAGACTATGCCAGTTGGTGTCCATGAACTGTTTTGTTTCATACTGACAATAACAATTTATAGTTTACTATTTCTTTTGGTGCCCTGAGCACCCGATTCCAATGCGAATCGGGAGCCCCCCATACTAACAAGCAATTCTCAGAACACCAGCTTGGGTGCCCCACAGTTCAACTCAGTGCTGACACTGCCAGAAGTGACATCAGATCCACAGGTGGAGGGTTCACTCACAAGACTACCCCTCTGCTTTAGACACCAGTCCCCAGAGTAGGTTGCTATCTGCACTTCAGACTAGGAAGCTACAAACTCAAGGTTCCCATGACCCACTCCTTTCGTGGGTTCAACTAATTAGCTAGAGTGGTTCAGAGAACTCTGAGTAACATTTTACTTACCAAATTGCTGGTTTACTATAAAAGGACATAATTCAGGAAGAGACAGACAAAAGAGACGCACAGGGCGAGGTGTGGGAAAGGGCAGGGAGCTCCCATGCTCTCGCCAGGTGTGCTGCTTTCCCAAATCCCTACGTGGTCACCAACCCAGATGCTTTCCAGCCCTGTCCTTTCGGGTTTCAATACATAGGCGTGACATAAACCCTTGACAATTACTACTGAAATCCATCTTCAGCCCCTCTCCCTCCCCAGATACCGGGGAGTAAGACTAGAAGTTCCAACCTCTAATCATAGGTTGACTCCACTGGCAACCAGTCTCATCCTTAGGTGCTTTCCAAAAGTCACTTCATTAACATATCAAGAAACATCACTCTCAATACTTAGAAAATCCTAAGGGTCTGGGAAGCTGTGAGCCAGGAACCACAGCCAAAGGTCAAATACATAGGAGAAATATATTTTGGTCATCTGAATAACTAAATATAGATTTTTCTTATGAATCACAATATCACCTTATTAGTTACAATTTTAAGATGACTATTTATAATTAGGGTACTATTTACCATTGAGGAAACTTGTCTGATTCCCAAACCTAGCCTTGCGCTAGCTGGAATTGTTTGGTTGCCAGCAAGAGAAAGCAACAGTGAATAATGCACGTAGAAAAGGAACAATCATGAGGAATCGAGTAGCTCACAGAACTGGCAAGAACACTAAAGGACCAGAAGTCACAGCAGGCATCCAGGCGGCGAGAACTGCTGGAAAGAGGAGAGTGCTGAGTCCAGGGTTCCCTCCCGGAGGGATGAAAGAGCCCCGAAACTAGAGCAAGGTGGCAGCTACACAGCATCATGAGTCCTTGGGCTTCCAAAGAAAACTTAAGCCTGAGCCAAGGATTAACTCTGGAGGAAATTATGTCTCTTCTAATATTCTTGGGCAGTTAGTAGATGTACTACATGCCAAACTTTTAAAAGTTTAATCACATGTTCTGTAAAATTTCATCCCTGTAACCAATCACGGCCAACGTGTTTTAGTGTTTTCTAAACCTCTGAACTGCAGGGAAGAGGTATTGACTGACAGCCTGAGTCACACGCCCACACCTTGGGCCCCACGAATGACAGTCTGCCAGATTACAACCAATTTTTGCAATGGCAATTCCCATAAAGAAATAGTGAGGTGGCGTTTTAGAAAAGGGGAAATACTGTATTTTGCTGTGTATAATGTGTACTTTTTTGCTCAAATTTTTGAGGGAAAAATAAGGGTTCATATATACAAGTGTAGTACTAATTCCATTTCTATATGGTTGTTTTTAATTCTTTTATTTTTGCTTATGCATTAAAAGTGTAACTCTAGAAAGCAATAACAATAGCTGTATGCAAAATTATGCCTTGGAATACGATAGTCAGTTTTGTTTCTAAATATACATAAATAGTTGAATTAAAAAATTAAGACAAAAGATTTTTCCCTGAAAGGGTGTGCCAAAAACATGGGTGCACATTATACTCGGTAAAATATGGTAGATATCGAATACCAAAACAAAAGCAAAGTTTTTCTCCAACAGCTCTTAATCAGTATGATATATATATTTGCTCCTCATTTCCCAGAAATCGTGCTAAGCCCCAGAAATCATGAATAAATAAAATGCAACCATTATTCTCAGGGATAGCAGCAGACCTGGAAGCAAAATGAAGTAAAGGACAAAGAAACGGAGTCATGTTGAGGGTGAGTAACAGCCCTGGAATTAAACGGAACAGAAGGTACTGATTTCCTCACCACTAGTGAATGAACAGTTTGGTCGTCTTGTCTAGAAAGCTGTTTTCTCCTATAAGGTTCAGAAAGACAGTTCCAGCAAGGGCAGAACTGGTGGCATCTCCAAGTGAGGAAACCAGGACTTGGAGAGCAGTCGGACAAAGGCCACACATTTAGGGAAGACATGCAGAGTGTCACCGTCTTAGTGCAAAGCTGACCTGAAACAGATGTCGAGAGAGTATGTATCTCCATGGTGCAATATCAAAGGATTTTGCCTGCTGCTGTGGAAACAGAGGCACTGGTTTGATTCAGAGGCAGGATTTACACAAGTTGAATCATTCCTAAGAGCTCATAAAAATATACTTCCTCCTGTAAGTCCAGACAGAGAGTCGTGCGTGGGTTGACTTCAGACTGTGCTTGGCCATAGTACATGTGGGCAGAGTGAAGGAGATAATTAAGCCCAGGACAGGATGACCTGACACCTGTGAGATGACTCTTTTAGACATTCTGGGCAAAAGCCTTCCACGCATGTCCAGGGGAGAAAGCCACAGGATGGGCTACTGAGGCCCCAGTTTGATAGAGCCCATGTGAAAGGCAGCTGAGGAACAGGGGGTACCACTCAGGGCCCACCCCTCAATGCTTGGTCTTAAGGAAATGAGAATTCTCCTACACCCACCCTGCTAGCTGGTGCCACTCCATACGTTCTCCTGGGCCTCAGGTACCCCAGCTGTGAGGTGAGGTGAGTAGGGGAATCTAAGAAGGCCCCAATATATAGCCTTCCTCTATTACAGCCAGATGCTGACAACAAACAAAAAATCTCAGTAGTGACAGGTAGATCCAAATGTTATCTTTGTTATCTACAAAGGTTAAATTGGGGGAATAGCCTAGTGTGAGAATCAAATGGGCCCAGATTAGATGGACGGAGCTGTCCAATCACAGGCGACTTCAGTGGGCAGGTCCAGCAGGCCTCCCCTGCTGCAAGAGAAGAGCCTGCTCCTGGGGCAGCTTTGGATGGATGCTGCCTGCAAGCCACTAGATCCCATCATAAGGGATTGAGCTGAGCGAGCTACCTGTAGTGAGGGAATTATTACCTTGCTGCAAGGATGGCCTCCACGTCCAATACCAGGCAAGCTATTCTAGACATGACAGAATCCAAAGTCTCACCGATCACATTAAGATGCTCAAAGCACACGATTTATTGGATCAATTTTAAAACACACAGCAAGAAGCAGAGGAAAGAGTCAGGATAAGATATCAGGCAGTTGGAAGGATGTGCCACTGACTCCCAAGCTCTGGATCGTTTCCACGTCCTGCTTCCCCAAGCTGCAGCAGCCTTCCCCGCTGGTGCTGTGATTACAAATAGCAGAGCTGACACTGAACAAGGGACCCAACAGGCGGATGGCGTGTGGAGCCAACACAGACTTTCTCTATTGGAGAAATGCAGAGGCAAGGATGCCCACCCACCGCTGTAATCTCAAAGGCCTGCTGAGTAACCATACCTTATTTCTGATTTCCGCATCAGCGTATACGTGGGGCCAGGCTTGCGTAGCTGATGTAGGGGTAATATTGCTGTTAACGTCTATGTGGCACAATCTGTGCTTTATTAATATTTAATGGTTACTCGGTCCTTCCCTTTCTTTCCTATCTATAAGCAGGACTCTCATTTGTCCCACCCTTCTTTATCTGTGTTCAACCCACATATGTTCCATTTATCTGGCTTAGACATGCCGTAGAGATGAGTGACTTCACTATTTGTACGTCGCACAGCCTGAGTTTCATCTATCCAATGTGCTTTACTTGTTTTCCACATGGTGGAACTGAATATTCTCAACTATTATGATAAACACATAATATACACGTCTCTAATAATCCTTCCAAATTTACTTATCGTGTCAACGACTCTGGAATGAGTAAAGAGGATCCAGGAGCTATATTAATGGACTTCCCCTGAGAGGAAAGAGAACATAAGACCTCTGACTGTTGCTGCCAGCGACCTCCGCGGATGAAGGATTTCGTTTCAGAATGGAGGATAGGAGACGTTTGGGAGGGGGCGATACTGCGTGGCCTCCGGGTCATCGGGGACAATGAGATGATCTGTGCAGATGAGACAGCGCCCCCTTGGTACAGGGGAATGAACGTGTGTGTCATAAATCTGCGAGGGAAGCCTTATGGAACGATATGACCAATGTTCATTCAGGCTTGCTCAATTTTCAGAATAAAAAGGATTAAATAAAGAAATTCCAGAAGCTGTAGACTCCATTTCCATTTGAGTAAGTGGAAGGAGGCCTCCCCATCACTACGACTTTCTTGGAATCACAGAATTATCCTTCACACATGGTAAGGCACTCGAAAGTCTCAGAAATACGATTTAACTTCTTTGCTAAAAACTAGATTGTCCATTCGAGGGTTCATGCACTTATTTTAAATAGTTTTGCTTGCTGGTGGACATTTTAATAAATGTATAGTACTTCATGGTGTTAGTGGTTGCCTTTTGGCAATATTATTTTGAGTGCTTGATCAAAAACTTCAACCAGCATGTAAGTATTCAACACGAAAGTATTTCACACCTTGTACTTCTGAAGTGTGCGTACTGCTAAATATTTGCTTATCACTTAATTCTATGTGGACACAATTAAACAACAGGTATTTTACTACTGCAATTGTAACACGGCTACCAGACATGCTCCTTGAATTGGTCAAATTAATTTATCTACTGATAGAAACTTCCTTTTTTCCCTTCATCTTGCCAGAAGATGGAAGAAAGTAACAGCTTTTGAGGAAAACATAAATGGGCAGAAACGTGGGAACCCATGGTTAGTTTTTTTATTTTTCAGGTAATTTTCCTGAGTACTTTCTAGTTGACAAGTCGGCAAGCTGTCTAAACTCCCCCAACTGCTTCTCCGTAACTTTCCTTTCTTCCGTTTGCCTGTCTTCCTCTTCCTTTCCCGAACATACTTTCCCCGTTCTGCTGGGCTTCTACGCAAACAACTGATTCTGGCGTAAGATAAACTGGTCTGGACTCCCGTTGAATGCATTTCAAGCCAAGGTGCTGAAGCTGATGACAATGTAAAGTCTCACATCTCTCACTCCCGAAATGTTGTTTTGACACCAACCCTCAGTGGGGTCCATCAAAGGCATGAGCAACGTCAAGAACAAAATACATGAGGAGAGACAATACCGATTTTTTTAAAGGTAGCATGGCTTTTGACATCACGCAAGTCAGGAATCGGGAGCAGACCTCTAGCCCTGCCTCTGGGTGAGGACTTTGGTTCCAGAGCAACAGACCTGGGAACCAGCCGGCTGGCAAAGAGGCCCTCTAACCCCCAATCCGCTGTGCGTTTGGTCCACTTGGCTGGAACCCAGTTCTAATGGGGGTGTCCTTTGGGGCTTCCTGTTGGATTTTTTGGTAACCTCACTCTCTTCCTTATCCTCAGACAGTTTCCCAACCTGGGCCAGTCAGCGAAACTCAGACCAGACCAAGGAGCCTAGATTCATGGAAATTCCTGCCCAAACAAGTTAGAGCAGTTTAGTCTCTCTTTTCACCTTTTTACAATGGAAATGATGACAATTTCATCATTCTTCACACTGTTGTTACCAGAAGAAAATAACATAAAATATTTCTGTTCAAAATACAAGTTAACACATGCAAAAATACCAGTTTTAGCTTGTTAAATCTTGCAATCAAAACTACAAATAACAAGCAAAATATATGGATATAATATTGAACTTAAACTAAGCTTTACAAAATTAAATTACTCTCACCTTGGAAGAACTCCAGTGGAAATTAATTAGTCCCTCTACTGGATTTATGCTTATTTGAGATTGTGTGATTTTTGGCTTTGCTTTTTACACAGCTTAAACACCTGTCAAACTGAAAATCGGTTCTATTTTCCCTTTAGGGAAGCTTTATTCTAAAACACAAAATCCCTGAGTTTCTCATATGTCTACTCACTAGATCTATTTCATTATATCCAACTTTCTGTTACTAAGGCAGTGTTTACATTCCGTTCTCATTTCTCTGGATGGTTAAGTCCTTTGAGAACAGAGCTCTGTCCCCTTTTGGGTGCCTACGCCACCTTGTGGACAAACTGAACCATTCCGTCCTCCCCATAAGGATGTTATCACATGGCTGCAAATGACCTATTGGTGACGTCTGCCTGTCTGCGTGGTGACACAGTTAAACTGGTACGGACTGTAACACAGTTTTACAGCCTCATGATGGTTTTGCTATTAACACATGCTATTTGGTCATGGGAGTCTTGTGAAAGACAGGAAAGATGTTAAGCATTGAATTTAAATCATGAATACACATAACAGTTCAGCCCAATTTTGCAAATATTGCAAACCTAAAACAGGTCACTTCTTATAGATTTTGAGTAAGCATTTTCTAAAAAATCTTGACACCATTATTCCACAGTGCCTAGCACAGTACCCATTACAGTCACTTTACGCTTCGCTTGTGACCGTCATCCCAAACTCTCCACTGCGTCTCCAACACGCGTCACCCAGCTGCTACGCTTAGCTTTAACATCACGGAAAGAATTCAGCATTTGGACTTTGGGGTACAAGGTTTGAGTTCTAGTTCTGTCATTTACTAACTCATTGCCTAACTTCTGTGCAATGCAATATTAAAAATAACTACAGCCCTGGCTGGTGTGGCTCAATAGATTGAGTGCAGGCCACAAACCAAAGGGTCACTGGTTCAATTCCCACTCAGGGCACATGCCTGGGTTGCGGGGCCAGGTCCTCAGTAGGGAGTGCACAAAAGGCAACCACACACTGATGTTTTTCTCCCTCTCTTTCTCCCTTCCCTTCTCTCTAAAACTAAATAAATAAAATATTTTAAATAAAAATAACTCTGATTATCTTTACTTACCATAAAGCATTAATGAGGATCAAGTGTTTCCTATATAAAATAGGAAAGCCCAGTATCAATTACTGATTTGCTCCATTTCAAGTTTTTTCTTAAAATCGGAAATCACAATGAAACTGTATGGAACTACATCAGTCCCTATTCATCTCACAGATGTCTTATATGAATAAATCTATTCATCATAGTGGTTATTTTACCTTACAGTTGCTTGTTTTTTTATCTTTTCCTCTGGTCCTTTCTTGTGAGCATGTAATTCAGAGTATGCTACAAGTAACACCCCTGTTTCATTACAAAATCATAGGCATGGAATCCTATAACATAACCATATCACACTCAAGCACACCATCTGACATTTTAGGTGAAATGCTCAAATTAAAACTATAAATTATTACACCCATGTTATTACCCTACCAACCACACTCAAGCAGGCCCTACTTCTGCCGACCGTGCATTGTAGGTTGCCAGGGAAAACGGTGCCTAGATTCCCTGTGTAACTATAGCAATCCTAAACAAAGAGTGAGCACTGAAACACTCAATGGAAGAGCAAAAAATAAAATGAAATAAAATTCTACATTTGGACTTAAGGATAATAAAACAGAGATCAAAAATCCAAGTAGAAAAGAATGACATGGATAAGGGAGCAAATAAAATATTTAATGGCTGGTTTCCGTGTCCCATACACTCGTCACTGAAGCAGCAAAGAAGTGGCAAGAAGGCGTGAACAGCTGACGCTCTCTGTCCTGGTGGCTGGAGTCATTAAAGCAGGCGACACAACTGTCATGAGCAGTGTGATGCAATTTTTGTCATCTGTACTGACTGGGAGAAAGTAAATGAAGTATATTTTTAATTTAACAGTTTTGCTATTAAAATGGGAAATCTTATGGGAAAAGGGATTCTTTTTGGAATGGCCCCAGAATTCTCTAAGAGCTTCCTCTAGACATGAAGTGATCCTTTCTGAGGCTTTCCACAGCTATGTGTGGGGGAAAAAATCCATCAAGCTTGTGGCTTTGAACCTCAGTGTAGGTGAAATAATACATCCTGTGTTATAGGGGTGCCTCACTCTCGCTTAAAATCACTCACGCCATAGCCCGGGGGAGATGGGGCTGCCTGGAGTGTCTGACGTCATTCAGAGGGACATTTCCTCTCCTGGCTACACCCTCTCCTCAGTTTTCCAGAAAATTAGCCGCCACCTTTATGCCTTACTTTCTAATGATCAGCCTTCTGAGGAGAGCTTTAATGAGCTCACAACACAAAATATTCAGCATTTCCATGTTCTAGTATTTATAACAGCCAGCCCAAAAGAAGCATGGCACCATTGGGAAAGATAAGGCAGCCCCAAAGAGGAAAACCATTATTGTGTTCTGAGAAAAATAAGTACTGTACTAACAGAAATTAGTAGAACCATAATAAAATATTTCAATAAATTTGACACCACATTTTTCCATCCAAACAGAAAATTACGAGTATTTAAAAATCAATGAAAGAATTCAGAATAAAATTGAAGTACCATATCCAATCATGACTCAATTTTTCATTAGCTTCTTTTGCCTGATATTAATTTTTTAAGAATTAGTGTAACGTGCTGTGGAAGAATTCTAGGACATTTTAATATTAAAACGCAGGCAATGGTACTTGGCCTCGCCAGAATCAACGATCCTTTTTCTCCTCCTGTTTGTTCCTCAGCAACAGGTTTTCATCATTGCTTCCTTTTCTGTGACTGCTTGGTGACAAGGTCCTGCTTTTCACCTCAAGGAACAAAATTAATAATTTAATTTAATACAAGTTTTGTTTTATTATTATAAACTGTGCTTAATTGTTTAAATGTCATACATTTATTTAAGTCCTCTTCATTAAAGAGCTATTATGTATAAACAGTGTTCTAGGTCCTGGAGATAAAGTCACGGACAAAACAAGAAGGCCTTGGCTGTATGGACAGTAGGTTCAAGCAAGGTCAACAGATACAGGTGTGTGGGCGTAATTAATCTTATGTATCAACTGCCCTGGGTGCCCAGATATTTGGTTAAACATTCTTTGTGGGTGCTTCTGTGACGGTTTCCAGATGGGTGCATTCAGTGAAGTGGTCTGCCCTTCCCCATAGGGACGGGCCTCATCCAAGCTGTTGAGGGCCTGAACAGAATAGAAAGTCAGAACAAGGAAGAATTCAGCCTTTGCCACCTGCTTGCCGCAGCTAGAACCCCACAGTCACTGCCTGCCCCTCTTGCTCCTGGTTTTCAGTACTCAGACTCAGATGGAGGGACGTCATTGGCTTTCCTGGGTCTCCAGCTTATAGGTGGCAGGTCATAGGATATATTTTTAAATATATGATCATATAAGATACATATTTCTAAATACATATTATATGTAAACATCCATGTTATATATTATAAATGCATAATTTATAAATATATATAATATATGCTTATATATTATTATTGGCTCTATTTCTCTAGAAAAACCTGACTAATACTATATATGCCAGATCTATATGGCAAAAGTCCAGCCATTGTTAACAGAATGAGAACAGTTTCCACAACGTCCTTCTAACCTGGCAGCCGAGGAGAGTGCACTGGGATGCACATGTGTGAATAGTGACAAATTCACTGTCCTGGTCAGTGGGGGTGGTAGACACTGTTGAGTGAGCATGTGCCCTGTGTGGCCGTCACATTCAAAATGACTGAGTGAGTGGGCAAGGAATCTGCCTCTACCATATTTTGCCAAGTATAATGCATTCATTTTGCCCAAATTTTTGAGGGACAAATAAAGATGTGCATTATACATGGGTAGTACCTGAAATACCTTATATCCATTCTTATGTTTTGTAATTAATTGTTACATAAAATTTCTTGTACCATAATACTTTCAGAATAAATGCTAAAATTCCTTTATGATACGAAAAACAAGAATCTAAATATAAATGAATAAAAAATTGGATTAAAAAATTAAAACAAAAGATTTTTTTCCGTGAAATTTTGGGCCAAAACCATAGGTGCACATTATGGACCATACATGGGAGTGCATTATACATGGCAAAATTTGGTAATTTTGCATTAAGCTTGAACATTCTTCTGCAGAAACTATTTGGATGATTCAGAAGGCCACAGCTATGGGCACTGGTAATTGGCAGCTTCATGACAACCTGCCTACTCACGCCTCACAACTCATGCAGACTGTTCTGATGAAACATCAAATCACCCAAGTGACTCAGCCCCCCTGCAGCCCAGATTTGACACCCTGAGACTTCTGGCTTTTCCTAAAACTAAAGTCACCTTTGAAAAGGAAGAGATTTCAGGCCATCAAAGAGATTCAGGAAAATACGAAGGCAGCTGATGGTGACTGGCAGAACTGTGTGAGGTCCCAAGGTGCCTACTTTGAAGGGGACTGAGGCCTCATTGTCCTACATACAATGTTTCCATGTCTTGTATCTTCTTCAATAAATGTCTCTATTTTTCACATGACTGGGCACCTTCTGGACAGACCTCGTATATATGTTGCTATGAAAAAATAAACTAGGGTAAGAAGCTAGACAGTGAGGGCAAAGCTTTGCAGGGTAGAATGTTTAGGAGTGGAGTCTCTGCAAGGTGCCATTTGAAGGAAGACCTGACTGAATTTAGGTAGGAACCATATAGCTATGTGGGAGGTTTCCCTGCAGGAGGAAGAGAAAGAAGGAGGGGAGGGAACAGCACAACAAAACGCCCTGACCCTGGGAAAGGCTCAGCACGTTGAGGCACAGCGGAAGGCTGACCGAGTTAGAACCTGGGAGGCAAAAGAGAGAGTGGTAGGAAAGGAGACCTAAGAGAGTGGGAGGGGCCAAGCACAGGAAGTGAACTTTGGGTTTTCCTTTTGATGTGATGGGATGCCACTGCACCACTGAGACCAGGAGAAGGACGTGGTTGACATCATCTGACCTCATTTGGAGGACAGCCTGATGGCTGCTGTTTTGAGAAGACTGCTGGGGACCGTGCATGATGAGGTGACACAGGATGGGGCCTGGGACCACCTGTAGGCATAGGGAGGGTGAACGGGGGTCTGGTCCAGATACACTGGGTACAAGGAATCCGAGGGGCCTGAGGATGGGTAAGGTATGGGATGTGGGATGAAGTGAGGACAGCAGGCTAAGAATTTTGGCCTGAGCATTCAGGTGAATGATGGAACCATTTCCTTCATTTTTTCATTTTTACCGGTTTACCAGTCTGCCTTTGAGCAAAGGAGTAATAGACCTGCCTATCCAGTAGAATAGGAATTACCATGAACCACAGAATTTAAGAATGTAGAACCGCATTCTCCTCGGCCACTCTCACACCATTTCTTCTACATGGCTCCAACCATTACTCTTTTTTATGACTTTCCCCAGAAGTCTTCAATTTATCATCTAGAGATTAATCTGGGTCAACTTGTTTTGTTGCTGCATTTATTTAAAATGTAAACACACTTACTAGACTTGGCAGACTATTAGTCACACATATTCTAGTGTGCATTTATTTAATGAGCTCCTAACACCAACCTACATCACGGTGTGCAAGGGGTTGGTGATCCCAGGAGACAGACTACAAGGACTATTTGGGGACATATAGTACTGAAGTGAGGAGCATTTGATGACGAAAAATGCAAAGAGGTATGAAAAGATACAGGGCACCGCTAGGTCACGGCCCCTCGGGAAGTTCAGAGAAGGTTCAGAAATGCAAGGAAACAAACATGCAATCAACATGCTGACCAATTTCACCAAGGGCACCTGCCACTCTGTTCCAAGAAGGAACTGTCTGCACTGGAGCAGCAAACAGTAAGGTCAGCTCAGTACATTCTCCAAATATTTGTTACATTTGTTCATAAAGCTCTTAGATTTTCCACTGCATATGCCCCAGAGGAAAGCCTTTAACTATTTCAGATTATGAAGCTAGTATACACTAAAAATGTGCAGAGATGCTATAAAAGGGATATAATCAGTAAGCCAGAGTTGCAGTGACAGTAGGTGTTTCCCAAGTTGAGAGTGGACAAGGACAGTGTGAGGGGTTTACAAGTCAGGGGACAAAGAAGGAGTCCAGCTCCTGGCTAAACCCTGTTTGGTGTCTCAAGCCCAAGTGCAGGCCCTTACAAAGGCAGGCCTTGCCCGGAAGCTGCCCTCCCCCCACCCCATCCCCACCCCCAGCGGTGAAATGACCCCTGTCTGAGTTGGTCCCCCTGACCCTTTACCAGCACAGGTACATGGGGCAAGGAACAGGGGGACCGATGCCTTCTCTGTCAACAATGTACACTCCTGCTCACACCACTGCAGTGACAGAGGCTTAGCCATTACTATGATTTGGGCTCATTGTCTTAATCCCCTACACCAATCCCTGGCGGCTCAGCTCTCTCCAGCTCAGCTGAGCTCCTGACAGGAAGAGGAAAAAATCTGAACTCCAAACTTCCCATGAAAATCCAGGCCCTCTGTTGTCCTACCTAAGCCTATGACACAGTAACAACGCGTGTTACTATGTCTGAGCACGCTAATCTACCTTCCCCAAAGTTATCTTATCTCAGTAAATCAGGTACTTCCTGAATATCGATCTGCACTCACGATTGAGAGTACATTTTTTTTATGTTTCTGATACTGAACTGAACTTCTTCTGTCATTGATTTTTTTTCTCTAACCTAACAATAAATATTTTCTTGTGGGTTTTAGCCGGGAGTATATGTTAGCACTAAGCCAGGTCCTCTTTGGAACGAAGGTTTTATGCGCTGTGGGCCCGATGCAATGCTTGGAAGACATTCCCCTTAAACTCACAGGACTTCATGTGACACCGGTGCTGTGATTAGGAGAACGGTGTTTAAAAAGTCACTGGGGATGCACCGTCTTGGTGGTTTATTTTTTAACTTCGCGCAATTCCACCAAACTGCCTTCCACCACCTCCCCAGCCTGCCTCCCCCCACCCACACACTCAAACACCCCCGTTGACCTCTAGAAACTCCGACTCTGTCCCCTTTCTGCTCTTCCATCCCCACTTCCTAAGTCAGTATCCTATTGATTGGCTGTAGCAAAGGACACAGTGGCAGTAGTGATGAGACTTTCAAGGTAAGGTCGTGAAAGACATGGCAGCCTCTGCCTTGCTCTCTCCCCCACCCACTCTGGAATGCAGCTGCTGTGTCGTGTGGGTGCTTAAGCAGCCCTGCAGGGAGGTCCCGGTGGCAGAGCACAGAGGCAGAGCCATGGACATGACCCGTCCTCGTGACCCCGAGGGCCTCCCGCAGCCTTCAGACAACTGCCACAGGTTGACTGAAACTCTGAAAATTTTGAGTGGCTCAATGAAGCCACCCAAATCCCTGGCCCACAAGAAGTGTATGAGATGATGTTTATTGTTGTTTTAAGCTGCTAAAGTTTGAGGGTGACCTGTTAAGCAGCAACCTATCGCTAGTATCCATATATGAGTATAAATGTTTAGTTCCTCCTTATCAGAATCTTAACCCCCTGATGATTCATTAATATACTTTCTTCCAAGAAAACATTTAACTCACTCCCAGGAATGTCCCTATGAACTGCTTCACTAGAAGGCAGTAACTTATTGCAAAGTCTACTGTGACTCTAACAAAAGTAAAAATCATTTTACAATACGATGCCTTTACTTGTTCTAAAGTTTTGATTTTACATCTGTCCTCTTTTGGTAGCTTTCATGGGAAATTATAACCAGTAATTTGCTACTTTTGTGAGAAATGTTTATTTCCTTCAGAATTTTGCACTTTTTAAATATTGGCCTCTATTTGCATATGTCATGATATAATTAAAGTATTGTCATTGCACCTTCTAAATTCCTTATCAGACTGACATTTTCAAACAAGCAGCTATGAGCAAAATCATTTATTTTCTCACATCATTTTAAAAATTGATTCTTACTTAGGAACAAAGAGGTAAACAAATTGACCTTTATGCTTTGAATCAATTCTTTGTCCCATAAAATCCTTCAAATATCTCTAATGTCAATTCTACCTTCCAGTAACACTCTTTACATGATTTTTTCAAATTCTATTATATAAACCATTGCCTGATTTAGCTGGAAGCTAAAGCCTACCCAGCAACATTGACATAACATTTTCGGAGGCTGCCTATGCACCAGGCCCCCCGTGTGATGAGCTGCAATATTTTAATTCATTTCATCTTCATGATCATCCTACAAGATACTTGCTGTCATTAACATCCCCCACTTAAAGAGTGTTTTAAGAGGGGAAGGGCCAGCAGCTCTCTCCCCTACAGACCAGAATTCAAAACCAGACTTATTCCAACCCCAAGTTCATGACTCCTAACCACTCCGAAGCCCTGGGCCAGGCTGGACTTGAGTTTGGAATTCAATGTGTTAGGGACTAAATTGTGCCCCTCCTAAAATTCATACATGGGAACCCTAACCTCTAATACAGCTGTATTTGGAGACAGGGCCTTGAGGGAGATAACTAAGGTTAAACAGGGTCATAAGGCTGAGGCCCTAATCCAAAGGGATGGGTGCCCTTATCAAAAGAGGGAGAGACGCCCGAGCTCTGTGCCCTTCCGAGTGCAGAGGGAGAGGAGGCCCTGTGAGCGTGCAGTGAGAAAGCAACCGCCTGTGAGCCAAGAAGAGAGGTCTCACCAGATGCCAATTCTGGTGGCTCCTCGCCCGTAGACTTCTGATCCCCAGGCTGTGAGAAAATAAATTTCCGTTGTTTAAGCTATTTTGTCATGGCAGCCCAAGCAGACTGACACACTGTTCCCTCTCTCACTGAACTTTTCAGACATTATCAGATAGACGGAGCAGTAAACCGGGCTCTGTTAATGCAGGTACAAATCCTACACAAAACTGATTATCATCCATTGTCTGTGCAACGTTCTTTCAGACTTTCTTACTCTCCAGCGAGTTAAAATTCACTAGTCTCTTAGACCAATAGTAGGCTTAACATTGTAATTACCTAGTACATATTAGCGCTATTAATTGAGGCATCTATATAATTAAAATTAGAATGTTATCAAACACAGCCTTCCTTCTTTGCTGTAGAAAACGAACAGTTAAATACGACATTAGACTTTACAGCATTGAAATGTTAATCCTCTTAATGCTTACGTACTTTTGAAATTAAGTAGTTCTGCCTCAAAGAGACCATCTAAATATCAAGTTCCCTGTTTTCTAGAGTTCTGATTATGTATATGATTTAGGTTAGCTCCTGCCAAGCCCAGGGATCGCAGAGCTGTCTCCCCTCCCTCCTTCACGTCGTGCCCAGCATCCTGTGTCCTAAACTGAGTATCCTCCGTCCTTCCGGTCTCCAAATACCAACCTGCCCTGCCTTGCCTGCTGTCCAGGTTTTTCTCTTTGCACACTTAGTGTAGCTAATGGCTCTGGGCGTGGGTTTTAGAATCAGGTGGCCTACATTTTAATGATTTCTCCACCGTTGAGGACAGCCAGTAGAGGTCGCTCAAGGTGCTTAAGTTCGTGAGCCTCAGCTTCCTTGTTTGTTTGATGTTAGTGATGCCTCAGCCATTATAACAACAAGTGAAATGAAAAGCTACCCAAGTGCATGTGACATAGTAAATACTCCATAAATCATAGCTGCTATTAGAGTTGCAGTTTAATCAGATTTGTCTGTCTTATTGTTTGTAAATGCGCGTGGCTCCAGTCTAATTTTATGGCCACAGAACGTATTTTAAGAGAGAGTCTGCCCTCCCCCGTGCCGGGCAGGGGCACTGCGCCCACAGAAACTCGGCCACTGGCAGCAAATTCGAGTGCTTCTGCTGAAATATTCTGCATGGCAATATGGGCATGGAAAACTTGGGCAGAGAACTAGCCCAGATCTTAGTCTGTGGCATTTTAGTCATTTTGGCAATGAGCAGGTTAAGAAAATTGCTCCAGAAGAAACTCATCAGTGGAAGGAAGTCCCCCTGAATGAGAGGATTCGTCTGCAAGTAGGGTTCCACTGCAGCACCAGTGAAAGCGACAGTCCTGGCACTTTGGTGGAAGAGCGGGTCTGGCCCCTGCAGGTGACCCTGAGTCGGCCGTGGCTGAGCTGCCATGCGTTCGGCACAACCTGATCGACCACGTGACGTGGACTGGGCTCCCCAGGAGGAACACAACCATACCCTCTGCTACCAGTTGAAGAACTCACATGTGAGCATTCAGAATTTGCAGGAAACCTGGAGGGTACGATTTGTTTCCAGGTTCCTGGTATTCTTCCCGAAACTTCGAACACAGTCTGAATGACAGTCAAAACAAGGAAGTTACGAGAATGACAAACTCGAGTGATGGGGGTCCCGCGGTGAGCATAAGGATCCCACGCTCTACCTGACCACGTCACTCACCCTTCCCATCACTACTGCGCCTGCAATCTCAGTCCTTCTGCTTTGGTGAAAAAGTCAAGATCGTTATAGCCCCTCCAATTCCTGGTCCTGGCCAGACTTTTAAAGAGATGTTTGGAAGCCAGAATGATCCTGCCTGGCAGAACTGTGATGTCTGACCAGCAAACCCAGGAAGATGCTGAACTCTGTACTGCTGGTGGAAAACCTGAAGGGAACCTCTCAGTGATGGGGGTAGTTTTATCTTAACCTTCAACGTGACCCCATGAAGATTCATCCCGTCCTCCATTTGTTGTTCGGGAACTTGTTAAATGAAAACTGAAATTACTAGACCATTTAAAAACAGGCAGCTGATGAGAGCCAAGGGTTCTTATGTTGAGTCATGGACCGAAAAGCTAAAAATAATGGGCCCTTTGAAGAAGAGAGTGGAGTTGCTGTCATCACATTGCAAAAGCAGGCCTCTGCTGTGAGGCTTTGAACCAGGAAGCAAAGCAAGCAGTGGTGATGACAGTAGCTCATCCTCCGGGGTCTGACAACTTCACGCGGGACCCCTGCCTGCTCTGCGCTCTTCACGTCCAGCAACACCAACATGTTTGACCTGTGGGGGGTTTCACTCTGGACTGCACGTGCCGAGGCCAAACTCGAGTCACAGAGAACATCTAGCAAACAAACCTGAAAAAACACCATCTGTTGTCTGCTGTATGCAATCCCATGAAGTCATGTGTGTGGCTATTAACTCCTAAAAGACAGGAATCATCGCCCCTTTGGCAACACTTTCCTCTGCTTTGAAAAGCCCAGACATCAAGCTTGGCCACGGTGATGACAACTACAGACATTGCCGAGGCGGCTTCTGTTACCAGGGCTTTTCTAAGCTGTTGTGGGCTTTGGAGGGCCACAGAGATGGAATGACTTACGGGTAGTATTAGAGTGTGAGCCGCTGCATTCTCTAATGGAATATTGTTTTCTCTCTACCTCTGCCACTCACATCAAGCCATTTGCCCTGTGTCCAGATTGTGCTGGGCCCCCAGGGGTGAGGCGCCTCCCTCCAAGGGCTGACAGGCTCCTTCAGTCTCCCCAGTTCTCACCACTTACCCTCTCTCCACCAGCCAGTTTTCAGCCCTTTCAATTTCCAGTTGGCACACCTGGTTCCCCCGTTTGCATTTCCCTCCCTGTTATCTTTTATCTTCCAATAGATATTAGAATATAAATCTGCTCAGGACACCGAGAGGAGCAGGGAGTGATATGCATGTCAGGTAAGATGTGAGTAGAATGAGAAACAATGACAAGTTCTTGCATATTTTGTAACTTCCATGTGAGTCTGAAGATATTTGAAGGCTTTTGGCATTTACTATTTCTCTGCATCTTTTCTAAACAGGAAGGAGACACTATCTTCACTTAGAACTTTGCTATTTGCTTGATAAAAAGAGTAGTTGCATTTTCCTCTTTTCCCTTATTATCACAAATAGTTATTAGTAGGTTTCATATCTCATGTAGATAGCCAGCATCCGAGGCCCCAACGTTTGCATGCTTATTTGCATATGTTAGGGCTCCGCCCTCGCCCATCCCCACAACATACATATGGATTCCCTCTACTCCTACTTCCTCTGAATTTAAAGAACTGTGGAAATTATGCTGCCCACCCCCCAGGGTTTCTCTCCTGACAGGTTTCTCTCCTGACACACATAGACCCAGGTTACTGGTAGGAACTTGAGAAATATGTCACCAGTTCTGCAAACATTCACCCCTTTGTATGAGTCAGATGGTGCTACTTGTAACTCCTGCTGTTAGGGGAAACCCTGCTTTTCACAGGTGTGGGGGAAAGTGGCCACCTGCTTGCACTGCAGAAAAGGAGTGCTGTGTCTCCTTTCGGTTGTTTCTATGAAAAATAATGCAATAATTAATAAATAATAATACAAGAATAAAAGCTCTTTGTTTCACATACTCACAACTGTAAACCTGCTTATGCCCCACCAGTCCATTTGTGGGCTTCTCTGCAGGAAACTAGAGGTTCATTTACTATTTTGTCTAACCTACACAGACTTTTTTCTCCACATACCAAAGTAAACCCACTGCAAGAATGTCCATCCTTGGACATTCAGGTGTCCATCTTTCATTCAGGTGTTTTCCTCATCTGGCACTAAAGGCACGTGTGAAACAATGTTAACATTTTTGGTAATGCCTTCAACTGGGGATCACTGTGTTTAACTTCTTACAGGAAACTTGAATAAAATAAATATTGTCTTTGTATATGTCAAAAAAAGGATGCAAACTTTAGGAATTGGATCAGCCTGAACATAGGATAACTGTTTACAAGCAAGTAGACTTTTTCCCCAGCTCAAACTGCACTAGGAACAAAGCATTTAGCTCACCTAAACAGAACAGGAGACAAGGAGTGGACTTGGAGGGATGTGACAAGTTCCATTTAAGAGGCAATGATTATTTTTTAAATATATCCATGAGACTTCCAATAGCAATTCTCACTGGAAACTAGACAGGTGGATCTGGAGACAGAGTTTAGACTTTCAGGAAAGCTTTGGGGAGGCAATTTAATTCTGAGGCTACCGGCATAGATATTCGTGAATAAGATGGCCTCAGAGAAAGTGTAGGCTGACAGGGGAAGACAGTGGTGGCAGAATCGTGAAAACACCAATGAATCAAAGAAGAACAGGTGAGGTGCCCACCATGAGAAATAAGCTCCAGAGACGTGAGAGAGCTGGGAGAGCCAAGGAAGACAAGGGCAGCTGAGTGTTTGAAGAAGGGGGTCACGTGCTCCCCAGAACACAGGTAAGGCTGCAGTGGAAGGGTGCCTGTGGCATGTGGCAACCAGAAGGTAACTAGAGGCTTTGGGGAAAGGGTTTCAAGAAAGTGCCGATGGGTGCTTTCTCCGCCTGCTAGAGTCCTCGTCTCCCTTCATTTCCCTGAGTTCACGCACAATTTACAACCCCTATTACCCAATGAGCACTAATAGTGACAATTATTAAAATATAAAATCATAAGTAATCATTTATAAGTATTAATATTGCCCCCTATATGGATACTATATCCTTTATCACAGGAAGTCTTCAGTCTGTTTCATGGTCTGGACAAGTAAGAAGTGCTAAGGGAACGTCAGATTGTGAGAGCGGGCGGCAGAGAGATCTGCCACGACACTTCTCCAAGACCTCCCTGCCATTCTGCGCCCCCCCGGGGTGGGGGGGGGGAGTTACGGTGGGCGTCAACTCAGTCTCTGACAACAGGCGTCCTGTTATCTCAGGGCCAGCCCTGCGATGGGTGCGAACTCCAGTGCTCCCTCCCCAAGCCCAGGTCCTTGAACACAGGGGCACCAGCTGTGGGTCGCAGAGTTCGCCCCCACAGTGAGGCTTGCTGGGTCCTTCTGCAGGGATGTGGTCTGGTCACTCAGGCAGTTCCCTGCACAGGTGGGGGCACAATTGGAGTCCCGAGGACCTGGAGTTGATTGAGCCCAGTTTTTTCCCCTTGAATTTATATTTCCCCAATAGTAAAAATAACTCCTGACTTGATTTAGGATTACCCTCCTGACAGCTGGAAGTGGCAGCAACGGACAGAGCAGAGCAACCTAGCTCTGGTTTTGCTGGTGAGAGCTGCTTGGAGGGGTGATGAGTCCCCAGGACAGGGTGTCTTCTGCAACCCAAGGGGTCATCCTAAGGGGCCATGCTGTGTCAAGAAACTAGAGGTAAGAGATTCCCAGTAATACTTGGTCTGAGAAACATGCAAAATGCCCCAAGAGAGCCAGTCTCCACCATCTGACTCTGCCAAAAAAGAAGCAACTGCAATCTCAAAGAAGTTTCCAGTCCCCAGGTGGCTCCCCACTCCTCCCCTCTCCAAGAGAAGTTAGAGGTTTCAGCAACCTCAATGGCGAGGGTGGTGTTCAGTACAAAGGAGGCAGCCACCCCCGCCCTTTTCCCCCAGAGATCTTCCCCTTGCAGGAGGCTGGAGCTTCGGGTGGGGCGGTGAGCAGTTTCCACTGGACATATTAATTATGCAACTAAGACTGTTTTGAGAGAAAAAAAGTCCCCGAAGAGACTGTTATTATCTGAGAACAATCAGCTAGGAGGACAGTCTGCAGACTTTTATCCAAGGGCAAGAGAAGAACCCCACAGAGTCGGCTGGCAGGAGCAAGAATGTGAAGTTTTCTTTTCATTTTCACCCAGGGGGTCCTGCCCTTTCAACACGTCAGTTACGGCAAAATAAGCTCCATAAAGTATTAGCATAGCCTCTGGAGATCCAAAACGAATATGTGAGCATTGAAATTAAAGATGTACACGTACACACATAGTTTATATATAACATATATAATGGGTTCCTTGATCAACATATCCCCAACTTAATTTTCATTTTATGCAACATGCAAGTCATAAGCATGTTGCCAAATGATGTGTTTGTGTTTCAAAAGCTTCCTTTCACAAATCCATGCTTAAAAACATCACCTTGTTTAGTTCAATATATTCCCCATTGGAATTCATTTTGTCTCTTCTAAATTTCGAGCTAAAAATTGGTGCTAGCCTGATCCCAATTTATACTTATGGGGAGCAAATCTGGCCTAGCACCTCTGTTTGTATTTCCAAACTGTACCTTCCCTCACCAGGCACTTAGTTTGTCCAAATGGACCCAACCTAGCACTGACCAGCAGAAGGTTTTCGCCGTTTCTCCCAAGGTTCCTACAGCCTCTGCCAACAAATTTTTGCATTTTATTACAAAACCCCATATATAGAGAAGACTTTCTTTTTTACTGACACTGACAGCCTTACTAGAAGATGTATAGTCTGTCAAGAGAGACATAAAAATCCTGGTGTCTTTATACAAGTTTTCTTTCATGTTTTGGTCATTCGTTAGAAACCTCAGCCTTCGTACAAAAAGATGTAAAATACCGGGGGGCATTAGGGGACATTAAGCAAATGTAACATCACTTTAGCGACTTTGGACTGGAGAAAACGTCACCAGGGGCCACCCTTAAGAGAATGGAGTATTTGCAGATTGCTCACCCATTCCATTAAGCAAATATGTCCAACATTTTGAGTTAAGGCAAATGGAGGCAGCATGTCCTTATACCATCATACTGGAGCATGCTCCTGGGATTGGTTATGTACTCCTGCGTGAAAGTGTACTCTGCTCAGTCATTACCTGCTGCTGCCCAAGGGCCCAGAGCCTGGCGAAGTTACATGCTTGCTCATCATTTTCCATTAGAATGCAAACAGTTTCTGCCCACCAGAAAACCCCAAACACTAGCTTTCTACTGCCTTTGCTCTATCAACCTTTTCATATCTAAGCCAGCCATCCTATTTTAAGTTTGAGTCAAATGGCTATAAATACTCAATTCTTAAAATGTATTTTTTTTAGAATTTATTTGTTCAAAACAGGCTTAGAGTTCCTTTTTGAGCATTATAAGGTAAATATTTTTTTCAAACCATGTTTTCACCTTTTTCCGTTTTTTTAAGACGTAATTGAGATGCAGCATTGGGAAAGTTTAAGGTGTATGATGTGAAGGGTCTGATATACGTATGTATAGCAAAATAATTTCCACAATAAGGTTAGTTACTCCAACTGTCTGCTGCCATAAGTACGTGTGTCTGTGTGTCTGGGTGTGTGTGTGGTGAGAACTTTCGGGACCCACTCTCTTAGCAACGTTCATGTACACAACACAGAGTTGCCACTGTGATCCCCAGGCTGGACATCACATCCCCGGAACTCATTCAGACTGGAAATTTGTGTGAACGCCTTCACCCATGCCCTCCCCCTCCTGTCCATGCGCCCCCAGCAGCCCTGGAAATCACCCATCCACCCTCCACGTCTCTGAGTGCTTTTCTCATCTCTCAGATTCCACGTCTCACTAGGTATTGAGCTATTGCAGGGCCATTAAAAGAAGACAAGGTATAATAGCAGGTCAGAGTGATCTGAATTTTAGGATGAAATTTAAAAAATAGAATCTGCCGTCCTATGCCCATGCCCAAGAACACCACTGCATATACCTAGAAGAGAAGTCTGGAAGGATGCAAACCAGTCATTAGCAGTGCTTTTTCTCTAGAGAATGAGGACAGAAAATGGAGCTTTTACCTCTTACTTTAGACCCTCCTGCAATTTTATTTTTGTAAGTGTGGCAAGTAATTTGAAGACTGAATTTGTAAAACTAAAATTATGGCCAATCTCTTGAGAGCTTCAGCAAAAATGGAGTGTGAGTCTACATCTGACCAAATGTATATAGATAATACTATGCTTAAACTGGTGAGACTAAAGAGTGTTTTGGAAGGTTGATTTGTATTAGCGTAACATTACATGACGTGTATCGTGAGACACCATGAGCACGAAGGAGGACTGCTTGTTTGTTATTACAGTGGGAAACACTGAGTTCTTGTGTGTTAGTCGCTGAGGCAAAGTTCTGCTTCTTGGAAGACGAAAAAAACCAAGTCTCAGTCCTCAGAAGGTTTACAGTCTAAGAGGGAAGCTTACGTAAGAACAGTTATCAATATAAAGCAGGGATGTCAAATTCATTTTCACCAGGGGCCACATCAACCTCACGGTTACCTTCAAAGGGCTAAAATAATTTTAGGACTGTAAAAATATAACTACTCCTTAACCGTTAAGGAGTTGAAATTACATTCAGCCCTTTGAAGGCAACCTCAAGGCTGCTGTGGCCCCCGGCGAACATGAGTTTGACACCTCTGGTAGAAAGGTACTAACTGTAGAACAAGTATGCATTAGGGACTTTAACACCCGACAGCCAGGAGACTGTATGGCAAAACCTGGGTGATTTAACTAAATTGTAGCCCAGGGCCCAACAGAATTAGTATCACCTGGGAGCCTGTTAGGAGAGTGAAACCAGACCCACCATCCGGGTAGCTTAACAAGGTGCTCAGGTGATTCCCATGCTTATTAAAGTTTGAAAATTGCCACTCTGTGTAAAATTAATTTCTGTTGTTTGTTTCCAAACCCTTCCATCACCTGATGCATGACATTTGACCGCCCATCTCATGGTCGACACCCAAGACCTAGGAACCAGAACGTAACAGAGGAGAGAATGGCGACGTCTGCAGAGCCCGTGTTGCTTGCTGCCCCGTGCAGCCAGCGGACGGACGTGCAGCGCCCTGACCGCGCTGGTGAGACGGCCGTTTTCGTCGGCCTTCGGAGATGGTCCTCCGCAGTGAACATGTGCAAGAAATTGTCTCATTTTGGGTTTTAAGAAAGTCATCTGAACGTCCTATGTCTCGGTGTTTGCTAATCAATTTTCAAAGTAGTTCTGCCAGCTTTAACTGCTGCCTCTGAAGCTTTTTAACTATGATAAGACAAACTATAAAGATTATATAGTGTTTCGTGGGAAATTCCCTCCAGTACAAATCATCAAAGAGCTTTGTGTCTTTACAAGTTCCTTTAGCCAAAACTCCTTTATACCAAAGGAGTTTCACATCCTGATTAATTGGCCACATGACATAACAAACCATGTACTCTCCCCATTTTCCCACCTGTTTGACTCAGGGGAAAATATCGGAAAGCATTTATGTGCTTCTGAGCTTTTGATCTGGAAAATTGAACATCGATTCAACCCGTATCTAATGACTCAAAAATAATTACAAAATTGTTTTCGTTTCAAGGGAAATATGTTATTCAGGATATTTAATATGGAATTAAATTTATATTGACAACGTTGTAAAAAACAAAAGCATGCTCACTCATATTTAGGTGTAGTTAAGACACTTTAACTAATGGATTTCAAACAATGGAGTCAGAAACTCATACAAGCCACCACTGGTTTCTTCACTCCACAAATATAATTTGTGAAGAGTATAATTCGGGGACCTGGAGAAAGAAAGGAAAAGCATCTCATGTGCTCTGGACTATTCAGATAGTATCTCGAGGCTTGTGCCCCAAGGCTACACCACAGCCCAAGAACTGGCCCATCTGAGCACCACCAGAGTGAGGAAGAGTCTGAACATTTTGTTCCATGAGAAATTGCAACAGAAATGGGAGAGGTTTAGCTTGAAAAAGACTATGTATATATTTGTATGATCAATTCTTTTTAAAATATACTTTATGGATTATTCTATTACAGTTGTCCCATTTTTTTCCTCCCATTTATTCCCCTCTGCCACGTACCCCCCTCCCACCAGCATTCCCCCACCTTAATTCATGTCCATATATATAAGTTCCCTGGCTTCTCCATTTCCCATACTACTCTTAACCTCCCCCTGTCTATTTTGTGCCGACCATTTATGCTTCTTATTCCCTGTACCTTTCCCCTTTTTCTCCCCTGTTTCCTGATCAATTTCTTAAATAGTTGAAGGTCTGGCTTTTGGAAAAAATTAGAACAAACCCAATTCTATTAAAAGCAAGGGAGCAGAATTAGAATCTGAGTAAAAATTATAGAAAAGCAGATTTAATTACATATCAAAGAGACTTCAAAGAATAGAAAAGTGCATAAACAAACTAGTTACAAAATAGAAAACAAAGTAGATGCTCTTGCAGTCTCCTGGAGGTCTGAGAAATAAGGTGAGCCCTTTGCATGCAGAAGTAACACCCAGAGCTTTGGATGTCCCTTTGAGAGGCTGGTGGAGGCTGCATGGTGGGGAGAACACTGGATTCTTTTCCAGCTCTGCTTCTCTAATTCCTAATCACATCTAATTCCTAGAACACACCAGCAGACATGAGGGGTGAGGTTACTGAGTCAAAGTAAATACAGAAGGCATGATTTCTGCCCCCAGAAATCCAATAATACAATGTACAATAGCACGCATCAACAGATTAAAAAGAAAACAACCTTGACCAGCAAGCCTATGAAACACTGAATCAAAAATACCACCTCTTAATGACACCTTCCCCAAACTTTGATATCCCCATGCAGAGTGTGTCTAAGCAGGAGTTTCCTCTAGAGAAAAAAAGACGCCAAGGCAGTGCTGCTGAGCTAAACGCCTTCAGCTGAGCTGGCGAGGCGGCCTCCTTCCTACATCAGCCGCGTGGATATGGTCACGCCCCTTCACGTCCACAGTCAGCGTGGGCCCAGAAGTGGCACGTGTGGATTTGCAGCTCCACGGTTGGAGACACGCAGGAGAGCAGGAAGTATCTCCTTACTCTAATTCATTTAAAAGTTGTTTACATTCTCCGCAGGGCTCCAGCTCACTGGGGTAGAAAGGCACACAGAGGTTTTATAACCAGGTTATTATGAAGTAACAAATTTCAAATAAATCAATGAATTGATCATTTGTTAAACTCATTGGAAACCAGGTTTGCTTAGTCGACCAATCTGTATTCTACAAATTACCCTAAGTCACGAAGCTTATCAGTGATAGAACTTGAACTAGGAATTCCATCTATTGACACCTAACGCTGAGTTCTTTCCACTCCGACAGGCCAGCTCTGTTGGTGGATACTCATACTAAACCTTGTAAAAAATATTTTTATTGTTAGAGGAAACTTCTTTTCCAATTTGATTAAAATGTTTGTCTTGAACAATTTGCTTCAAACTTCTCTAAGCACAGAAGAAACTTAAAAATTCAAGGAAATAGAAAGAAACGCCTCATAAAATATGGGGAGGACCAGACCAAGAAAATGAGGGTCGATTTGCTAAGCAGTAATCCAGAAGATGACAACATTTGGTTAAATTCTTACCTTGACAGAGAACTTTTTTAGTGGGATGACAATAGTTGACTCCCACTTTTCCGAGAAGGCGGTATCAGAGGAGGCCACTCCATTTGTGAGGGACGGCAAGAGTCACTGTCCCGCAGAGAAACAGAGCGGCAGGTGGTGTGGAGAGAGAAAGAGGTTTATGGTAAGGAAGTAGCTCACACGACTCTGGAGGCTGAGAAGTCCTGCGATGCTCCATCAGCAAGCTGGAGACTCGGGAGAGCTGCTGGTGTGGAACCGATGTGAGGCCAGGGGCCAGGACCAGAGAGGCAGGACAGCCGTGCTGGCTCACAGAGCAGAGCGACCCCCAGAGGTACAAGCAGAGAAGGAAGAAGGAGGCAAATTGCTCCAGAAGGGTCGGGGGCGGGTCTGACCAGCAGGGAACTTGCTTGCTCTGCTTGTCTGGGACCCCTACAAGATGAGTTGCAGCTCTCCACACCTACTTCCCAGGACCTCCAGTTTATGCAGAGGCCTCCACAGGGCTCGGTCACATAGCCAGTCCATTTGGTCTCAACAACACATGGCCCTGTCAAGGCTGCATCCTTGAAAATGGTCCTTTGTGGGAATGGTGGGCACACGTACATTCCGAGGACAGGTGGTTAAGCGAGGATGAGGAGCCTCCAATTGGCCCGGGCTCAGCTCTGGGGTCAAATGGCAACAATGGCTGTGCCCTCTGCTCAACCTCCTGACACAGGCAGGTGGTGTATTTTCCAGTCTGAAAGCCAGCAGCTCCCATCCCCCGAGGAGCTGATGCTTGGGTGTGTGTCCAAAGGCAGTACAAGCTGATGCCCCAGCTCAGGGCAGTCAGGCCAGAGGGGCCGCCCTTACTTGGTCCTGTTGTTCTATCCGGGTCTTCAACTAACTGGATGGAGTGGAGGAGGCTCACACGTATTCAAGTGGGACGAGCCCAACGTATCGAAACGGAGGGCCTTAACATGGAGTCAAGAATTAGGAGAGCAGATTTATGCATGGTTCACACCCCTCCGAGGTTTTGTTTTTTGTGCCTCCTGTAGAAGTGTATGGTGGAACTGGCACCTCTTTGTTTCCATGCCAATGACGTCTGAGCTTGAGCCCCCCAACTTGGCCAGTCATTCCTGAATTAGCCATGCACCATGCTAAGCAGCCAATGGGGAAGGTTTCCTTCTTCTAGCCTGTGGTTTCAGTTTTTATACGCTCTGGCTCTCTTTGTGCTCTTGGAGCACAAGTTAGGCTGCCAGCTGAATCTGTGCCTCCCAGGCTGCTGCCCCTTTTGCTCAAATAAATGCCTTTTATTCTCTATTACAGTCTAAATCAATTTTGGTCAACCATTTGATCAATCTGTTTTATTTGATCTACCCGTTCAAATGCTGCTCTCTTCCAGGAATACCCTCATAGATACACCCAGACTATTTGATTCAAGGTCAGGTTCACACATAGAATTAACCAGCACTGGACATGTATAGGAAACTGACCTAGTGACCCCCCCCCAACTAGGCCCTATTTACTGTATTGAATTACTTGATATTTCTTGTGATGGACAACAGAAAACAAATGCAAGTGAGTAATGTGATGGTTTGTTCGTTTAAATACAACTCCTTTCCTAATTTTAACATGAAAAACAACGGACATTTCAAAAGCTAGATTGGCACTGACAAGGAAGGACGCCAGCAGGCTGAGGGGGGCAGCCCCCCTCCCTGGCTGAATCCCACAGCAGCATCCCAGTGCGTCCTCGGACTCCGGCTAGTGCGGGAGGCGAAGCCCTGAGGAGCAGGTTCTGCAGATCAAACACTGCCCTCCGGCTCCTCTCGGCGTCACGGTCAAAGGGTGAACCACCGTGAAGGGCATGCTTGAAGGGCAGCGGTCATGGCTCCACACAGAAAAAAAAGACAACAATGACAAAAACCTATTTGCACGTGTGTTCTTCCAAAGTGTAGTTTGTGTAACAGGGTCAAATGTTCCGTAAAAGAACTGCATTCAGCCACGAAGACGCCGGCAAGGTGCGGTCAAGGCCTCGTGAGCCTTCTCAGTTTTTTTAGGTTCCCCGTACAGTATTCAGCTCACAGTAAATCCTCCCTTTCTAAAATAATGTGTGAAACTGAAATGAAAAGTACGTGACAGAAATATTTAGAGATAAGCCAATAAAGCATTCATTTTCGTCAGCTTTTATTCTCATTTACTATTTTCTTGTGCGGTACCGTCTCTCATTTAAGACGTGAACATGACTTTCACTTCTTGTCAGGTGATAGGAAGAAGATAATTTACGTGCAACCAAGAAATATAAATACCAAGAAATTGTCTGGAGCTTTTAATAACTAAAATGACAAAAGACTGCCTGGGGAAAGGTGTTCGGCCTTCTACTTGATCTTGAGAACGCAACAAATGAGCTTCTCCCCCTAGTGGTGGCAGGGAGGAACTGCAAGTGCAAAATGAAACGCGGAATTATTGCAGCTCTTGTGTTTCAGAGCCTCCTTCATGAGAGACGCTGGGCTGGTCTCTTTAAATGGCCCTGCCATCTTTACCCTGCAGTGTATGTATGTTTTGTTTTCCAGATAAAAGAACTTAAGAGACATTAGGAAGATTTTCAACTCATAAAGCTAGTAAGAGGCAAAGCTGGGGTCGGCCCACTTGCTTTCAGATTCAGTGTTTATACTGCCCCGTTTTATGACCGACCAAATTATACACTTACCAGATCTTTGAGATTTATTGCAGAACTGTATATAAGACCACAAAAGTAAAATTACAAGTTAATGGTAGAAAAGTCCATGCGAAGGGAATTTGGCCTCAGCAAATATTTCAGGAGAACCTATTACAGGCGAGGACATTTTCTCTAGAAATGTTAGGAAATATAAAGAATTATAAGAGAGAGACCCTATTTTCAAGGTGAGAACCAAGGGTAACACATGATTTAGAATGAATGGGGTAAGGCGATGTGAGTAATAAGTCCTACAAAACGTGTCAAACATGAAATGAGGAAGGATTCATAGGGTCTGGACGGACCAAGACAGACCGACTTCAGGGCAGAAGCGGGGCCTGTGTGTGACTCGAGCACTGCCGTGCACGGGAGTCCAGCTCAGAAGGTCTCTGCCCAGCATCCATGGCGACATACGCCAGCTTCAAGGAGCACGGAAAGGCCCTCAAATCGTGTGTGAAACTTGTGTGCACGTGAGCATTTGTCTAGGCGGGTACCCACGGCCTTCAGCAGATTTTCCACAATGTCTGTGACTCAAAAGAGGTTAGAAGCACTGGGCGATGAAAGGAAGCACAAAAAGAAGGTTTTTAGCGGCAGCAAGATAAAGACACACGGAAGTGGACGTACAAACTGCGTACTGTGAACAGTGGGTTCGCAGGTCCTGCCACGTGGGGGCGCTGCCTCCCTCCCGCAGAGCCATGAATCAAGGTAGGTTGAGCCCAGGTCTTAGAGAACCCCAAATTCCAGCTCTAATACTTTGGAAATGATACTTCCGTCAAGTTTTTGAGGAATTCCATTCCATGAAGTCAGTGCACAGGGAGAATTAATTCTGCATGATTTCTAAGAAACACTAGAAGGGAGAGAAGATTGTTGTGTACATAATCTGATTTATAGGGTCGGGCACAGATAACACCCCTTCTTTACTACAAAATCATAAGCATGTAATTCGATAACATAACAGTATCACACTCAAGCACACTATGTGACATTTTAGGTGAAATGTTCAAATTAAAACTGTAAATTATTACACCCATATTATTACCCTACCAACCACACTCAGGCAGGTGTTACTTCTGCTGGACCCTGTAATACGAAGGCTCCAAACTTATTTTGTTTAAATGTTTACCAATGTTCAGAGTTTAAACAGCAATAGCAAATGACATATTTCTTCGTATTTCTCTTAGCTACTTCTCATTTGGTCACTAAAATGATTCTGTTTTACAAATAGAGAAGATGTTCTGAATTTTTAGCTGGAGGAAGGAATACATAACATAACTTAAGGCATAATATTATGATCAAAACCTAGCCAAGGAGACATGCTCAGCATACAAAAGATGTAACTGAGTATAAACTATATTGATTTGCTGTCAAGCAATTTTAAAAATGAGTTTTGATCATATGATAATAAACCCGCAAGATGCTTGAGATTAGGTATTGGGCATTTAGGAAAATTCTGTTGCTCATAAAACACTTTCAAGAAAATATTTCCAATTTGACCTGAGGAAAAGGTGACATAAGCCACAGCATAAGAGGCAGAGTAGGTCACCTGGACCCAACGTGTGGAGTCCTCACACTCGAACTTAGAGAAAACCGAAGTGGCCTCTCACTTGTATCCATCCTCGGTCCACAGCTGCTCTCCAAATTTACTCTCTGCATGTAACCTTTGTCTGACATTTCTCTTCCCCGAGCAGGATTCCAATCATGCACTCCACAGTTGTGTGCAGAAGCCAGACCCAAAAAATGCAAAGGGTTGCTCTGAGACCCAGCACCCTGTCATCCCAGCACAGCCTGTCATTTGGCACTCAATCAACACCCGGGGGAGAAAGCCCTGTGCACTTCAGAGGCGCCTTGCCAGCATGCCAGCAAAGCTCTGCTCCAAGCCTGACTTCGCTGTGAACAACGGGGCCAGCCGCGTTGCACTGGCTCTTGAATACAGCCCAGACTGCTAGCGGAGACCTACCTGAGCTAATTTACAGTCGCCACCTGACTCCATGCCCTCACCTGTCAGCTCAGAAGGGCATCAGCCCACTGCACTTCCACGAGCTAAATTGCTTTTCTAACAGCAATTATAAAGGTGCTAACAAAAAGCTGAAGATTTGGATTATCAGCGTACTTCTTTGAAATTATTGTATCAAATTTTCCTCATTTAACGTAGTGCCACGGATGAAGAAATTGCTTCCTTTCAGAGCACTAAGATACATTTTTGCACATTCCATGCCTTCTTTTAAGAAATAGCACTTTCATCTTTCTACCGAATGGGCACAGACGGGGAAATCAGATCATGAATGGAGGGAACGCTTTGCTGCAGACAGCACTGATGATTTAAAAACTCACTACAATTAAGTAAACATTGGAGAGAAATCATCCATAGGACCACTTTGCCTACAAGAAACACACACACATCATCCTCCATGTTCCTATACAATCCACAGAAGAAACTGTGAAATTTGAGCATAAAGTCAGGTGTTGTTACTTCATGTTAACTGAAATTCTTAGTTCTTACTGCCTCTGATTTTAGTATCTGCTGTTCAAATAACCTGTGGAGTAGTTCCCTATTTAATGTTATCAGTGAACCAGCCACATATTTGGTCAACTCAGGTTGTTCTTGGGCAATAAACAGGACGAACGCAAAGAAGCCCACAGACATAGTACTTATTGCCATTAACAATGTAAACAATGCTTCCACTTGTAAGCAGTTGCCAGGTGAAGTGGATGGGCACTTTGCCAGGTGTTCGATGGAAAAGAAATTGACTAACAGACACCTGCACTTCAGGTAATTCTTTTCTAATATAGTTCTCCTACTCTTTAAGTGGAATGAGACTGACTGAATCACTTTGAAAGTATAATCAGACATAAGCCAGCAGCAACATTCAAAATTTATAATCCTAGCAAGAGGCTGCCAGGATTATTAAAGCTACAGATGCTACTCATTGACCAGTGGTCTTGAAAAGCACCTGTATGCTGCTCTTACCTTTCTCATTGAAATACTGTCTGGCGGTTA